>JABXJD010000795.1:7500-45000 GCA_013375575.1 Percina caprodes
TGTGTGTCTGTGTGTGTGTGTGTCTGCGAGTGTCTGTGTGTGTGTGTGTGTGTCTGCGAGTGTCTGTGTGTCTGCGAGTGTCTGTGTGTGTGTTTGTGTCTGCGAGTGTCTGTGTGTGTGTGTGTGTCTGACTGTCTGTCTGTAAGTGGCTGTGTGTGTGTGTGTGTATGTGTCTGTGTGTGTGAGTGTGTCTGTGTGTGTGAGTGTGTGTGTGTGTGTGTGAGTGTCTGTGTCTGTGTGTGTCTGTGTGTGAGTGGCTGTGTGTGTGAGTGGCTGTGTGTGTGTGTGTGTGCCTGTGTGTGTGTGTGTGTCTGTGTGTGTGTGTGTCTGTGTGTGTGTGTGTGTGTGTGTGTCTGTGTGTGTAAGTGTGTCTGTGTGTGAGTGTGTGTGTTTGTGTGTGTGTCTGTCTGTGTGTGTGTTGTAAGCGTTAAACTGTATTTATCTCATCTAGCGTTATGTGAGGAGCCCTTTGTACCTTGAGTGTGAGCGTTTTCAGAGTAAAGTAATATGTCCGATTCTACTCTAACTACATCTGTCTTCACAGGACGTGCACTCGCAAGAAAGCAGCCGGGACCGTGCACGTGAGTCCCTGAACATCCCGCTCTGTTATTCTTAATAACTTTGTGTTTAATACTGAGCCTTCATGTAGTTATGGAGCGTTTGAGAGGTCAGCGCTGCCTTTCATCACTTCCTGTTACAACCTGCAGCTGTTATGAGGAAACAAAGTTCCTCAGAAACAGGAACATTTAAAGTCTTTCCCCTTTTAGGAACTGGGTTACGTCAAAGAAATGAAGTCTCATCATCAACTTCCCCCTGACTCTTCCCTCTTTGGTGTCCTCATGTTGTCCTCCTGGTGTCCTCATGTTGTCCTCCTGGTGTCCTCCTGGTGTCCTCATGTTGTCCTCATGTTGCCCTCATGTTGTCTTCTTGTTGTCCTCATGTCGTCCTCACGTTGTCCTCATGTCGTCCTCACGTTGTCCTCATGTCGTCCTCACGTTGCCTTCTTGTTGTCCTCATGTTGTCATGTCGTCTTCATGTTGTCCTCACGTTGTCATGTCGTCTTCATGTTGTCCTCACGTTGTCCTCACGTTGCCTTCTTGTTGTCCTCATGTTGTCATGTCGTCTTCATGTTGTCCTCACGTTGTCATGTCGTCTTCATGTTGTCCTCACGTTGTCCTCATGTTGTCCTCACGTTTCCTTCTTGTTGTCCTCACGTTGTCATGTCGTCTTCATGTTGTCCTCACGTTGTCATGTCGTCTTCATGTTGTCCCCATGTTGTCCTCACGTTGTCCCCATGTTGTCCTCACGTTGTCATGTAATCTTCATGTTGTCCCCATGTTGTCCCCATGTTGTCCCCATGTTGTCCCCATGTTGCCCTCATGTTGCCCTCTTGTTGTCCTCATGTTGTCCTCATGTTGTCCCCATGTTGTCCTCATGTTGTCCCCATGTTGTCCCCATGTTGTCCTCATGTTGTCCCCATGTTGTCCTCATGTTGCCCTCATGTTGCCCTCATGTTGTCCCCATGTTGTCCTCATGTTGTCTTCATGTTGTCTTCATGTTGTCCTCATGTTGCCCTCATGTTGTCTTCATGTTGCCCTCATGTTGTCCTCATGTTGTCCTCATGTTGTCTTCATGTTGTCTTCATGTTGTCCTCATGTTGTCCTCATGTTGTCCTCATGTTGTCTTCATGTTGTCCTCATGTTGTCCTCATGTTGTCCTCATGTTGTCTTCATGTTGTCCTCATGTTGTCCCCATGTTGTCCTCATGTTGCCCTCATGTTGCCCTCATGTTGTCCCCATGTTGTCCTCATGTTGTCTTCATGTTGTCTTCATGTTGTCCTCATGTTGCCCTCATGTTGTCTTCATGTTGCCCTCATGTTGTCCTCATGTTGTCCTCATGTTGTCCTCATGTTGTCCTCATGTTGTCTTCATGTTGTCTTCATGTTGTCCTCATGTTGTCCTCATGTTGTCTTCATGTTGTCTTCATGTTGTCCTCATGTTGTCCTCATGTTGTCCTCATGTTGTCCTATATCAATGTTCTTTTTAATTCCCCAAAATAACATGATTGATTCCACACAACGCTCTTTGCCAAGTACAAATCTCTACTTTCATTAATTTTGGGGCGTCTTATTCAATTTTATAGCATTTGAAACCAAATTGAAGTGTTTTTGAAATAGTATTGAGAGTAAAAGTTGACATATTCCAGTCTGTGATTATCATCAACATCCAATCCTTTAATTTTAGTCTCAATAATTCATCATTTCTGCTTTTCTAACTCAAACATCAGGTATAAAAGACTCTTCCCCTCTGGTGTCCTCGGGTCAAATCTGATCCATTATCCAAAGGTTTCTATATCAGAAGAGTGGTTAATGGTCACAAGAAATAACGCGGATGGTTCCGTACAACGCTAAATTAAATGATCAGCTCACTACTTTCATTGAATTTGTCCGTTTTCGTTGATTTTACAGCATTTGGAAAAATATTGACAAAAGAACGTCAGAAAAAAAAAAAAAAATCTACAAAAACATCAGAAAAAGTGACAAAAAACTGACTAAAACGTTGGAAAAAGCAACAAAAGTTTCAAAAAAGACAAAACATTGAATAAAGTTTCCATTTCTACAGAAAGGTGGAGTTAGTCTCGTTATCTTTATTTAACACAAGCTGTTTCTCTCACTATCACTCTAGTCTGGACTGACTCTCACTCACTCTACCACACACACACACACACACACACACACACACACACACACACACACACACACACAGACACACAGACACAGAAAATCCTACAAAGACTGTTTCTGAAACTATTAGAGCAGCGAGTGATGAAGCTTTCATCACGTCTACAGTGACACCTGCTGGTTAGTGACAGATACAGCAGCTCTATGTCCTCATGTTGTCTTCATGTTGTCCCCATGTTGTCCCCATGTTGTCCCCATGTTGTCCTCATGCTGTCCCCATGTTGTCCTCATGCTGTCCCCATGTTGTCCTCATGTTGTCCTCATGCTGTCCCCATGTCGTCCTCATGTTGTCCTCATGTTGTCCTATATCAATGTTATTTTTAACTCCCCAAAATAACATGATTGATTCCACCCAACGCTCTTTGCCAAGTACAAATCTCTACTTTCATTAATTTTGGGGCGTCTTATTCAATTTTATAGCATTTGAAACCAAATTGAAGTGTTTTTGAAATAGTATTGAGAGTAAAAGTTGACATATTCCAGTCTGTGATTATCATCAACATCCATTCCTTTAATTTTAGTCTCAATAATTGTTGTGTGTTGAAAAAAAGAGACAAAAATGTAAGAAAACGTTAAAACATCGATAAAAAGTGTTAATTTTAAATTTTGACGAGAAGACAACAGGAGGGATAACTCTGCTGGTTAGTGACAGACACACACACACACACACACACACACACACACAGTTTCATTTATTTATTTTTAAATATATATTTATTTTTTAATACACGCACACAAATGTTTTATTAATTTTAATTTAATTTTTTAATATATTTTCATTTTTCTAACACGTGATTTAGTTACTTTACGCTTTAATTACTTCATTACTTTAATGAGATGTTTGGGCTCAGTTGTTCTTCTGTAGTTTGATGCTTTGGTAATACTGTTCTTACATTCATGCCAATAAAGCACATTGGAATTGAATTACAGCAGCTCCTTAACTCCTGTGTCTCTGTCTCCTCTGTCCCTGTCACTTCCTTTGTCTCTGCCCCTGTCCCTGTCTCCTCTGTCCCTGTCTCTTCCTCTGTCTCCTCTGTCCCTGTCTCTTCCTCTGTCTCCTCTGTCCCTGTCTCTTCCCCTGTCTCCTTTGTCCCTGTCTCTTCCCCTGTCTCCTCTGTCCCTGTCTCTTCCTCTGTCTCCTCTGCCTCTTCCTCTGTCTCCTCTGTCCCTGTCTCTTCCCCTGTCTCCTCTGTCCCTGTTTCTTCCTCTGTCTCCTCTGCCTCTTCCTCTGTCTCCTCTGCCCCTGTCTCTTCCCTTGTCTCCTCTTCCCCTGTCTCCTCTGTCCCTGTTTCTTCCTCTGTCTCCTCTGCCTCTTCCTCTGTCTCCTCTGCCCCTGTCTCTTCCCTTGTCTCCTCTGCCCCTGTCTCCTCTGTCTCTTCCTCTGTCTCCTCTGTCCCTGTCTCTTCCTCTGTCCCTGCCTCTGTCTCTACTCTGCCTTGGTTTCAGCCTCCAGACAATGTGGCGTAGCTGAGACGTCCAGAGGAACGATGTCATCATATCATCTGGAACATATCTGCTCTAATATTATCATCTGGAATATATCTGCTCTAATATTATCATCTGGAATATATCTGCTCTAATATTATCATCTGGAACATATCTGCTCTAATATTATCATCTGGAATATATCTGCTGTAATATTCATCTCTGATATTATCATCTGAAACATATCTGCTCTAATATTATCATCTGGAATATATCTGCTCTAATATTATCATCTGGAATATATCTGCTCTAATATTATCATCTGGAACATATCTGCTCTAATATTATCATCTGGAATATATCTGCTGTAATATTCATCTCTGATATTATCATCTGAAACATATCTGCTCTAATATTATCATCTGGAATATATCTGCTCTAATATTATCATCTGGAATATATCTGCTGTAATATTCATCTCTGATATTATCATCTGAAACATATCTGCTCTAATATTATCATCTGGAATATATCTGCTCTAATATTATCATCTGGAATATATCTGCTGTAATATTCATCTCTGATATTATCATCTGAAACATATCTGCTCTAATATTATCATCTGGAATATATCTGCTCTAATATTATCATCTGGAATATATCTGCTGTAATATTCATCTCTGATATTATCATCTGAAACATATCTGCTCTAATATTATCATCTGGAATATATCTGCTCTAATATTATCATCTGGAATATATCTGCTGTAATATTCATCTCTGATATTATCATCTGAAACATATCTGCTCTAATATTATCATCTGGAATATATCTGCTCTAATATCATCTGGAATATATCTGCTCTAATATTAACATCTGGAATATATCTGCTCTAATATTTATCTCTGATATTATCATGTGGAATATATCTGCTCTAATATTATCATCTGGAATATATCTGCTCTAATATCATCTCTGATATTATCATGTGGAATATGTTTGATGTTAATATTTACAGGATGTCAAACATATTGAGTCTGTATGTACGTCAATATTGTTGCTTTTTTTTTGTTTTTTTATTCCTCTTTTTAATCAACTTTAGCCTGGCGTGATAACTTTATCATTCCACTGTACAGCAGAGCTTGTCAAACTTAAACTTTTCACTCAAAAGGTCCGGATCTGAATTGTTTTTGGGGCACCAGTACCTTTTTACCAGCTTCATGCAATAAAAGTAGATTTTTGTGTATATTTAACGTCCCTTAAAATGTATTGGTCAGCAGAATTTATTCCACAATAGCTTCGGTCTTTCCCCATCGCCGCGCGGTAACTCGCCGCCTCTAAGGTAGTCATTTCAACGAGAGCAAGGCGGCCGAACAGAAGCGGTATTTATCGTGAAGCGGTTGCCGCGCACGCGTTTTTCTCTGCCGCCGAGTTCAACTAAAGCGAAGCCGCAGCTGGGTTCTCACCGCCGCGCGAAAACCGCCCTGGCAACCGCCTACCGAGCGTTAGCAACGTCCGTTATTGGCAACCGCCTACCGAGCGTTAGCAACGTCCGTTATGGCAACCGCCTACCGAGCTAGTTAACAACGTCTGTTATGGCAACCGCCTACCGAGCTAGTTAGCAACGTCCGTTATTGGTAACCGCCTACCGAGCTAGTTAACAACGTCCGTTATTGACAACCGCCTACCGAGCTAGTTAACAACGTCCGTTATTGGTAACCGCCTACCGAGCTAGTTAACAACGTCCGTTATTGGTAACCGCCTACCGAGCTAGTTAACAACGTCCGTTATTGACAACCGCCTACCGAGCTAGTTAGCAACGTCCGTTATTGGTAACCGCCTACCGAGCTAGTTAACAACGTCCGTTATTGACAACCGCCTACCGAGCTAGTTAGCAACGTCCGTTATTGGTAACCGCCTACCGAGCTAGTTAACAACGTCCGTTATTGGTAACCGCCTACCGAGCTAGTTAACAACGTCCGTTATTGACAACCGCCTACCGAGCTAGTTAGCAACGTCCGTTATTGGCAACCGCCTACCGAGCTAGTTAGCAACGTCCGTTATTGACAACCGCCTACCGAGCTAGTTAACAACGTCCGTTATTGACAACCGCCTACCGAGCTAGTTAGCAACTTCCGTTATTGACAACCGCCTACCGAGCAGCAACGTCTGTTATTAACGTAAATATTCAATAAACTAGCAGACAGA
Organism: Percina caprodes; assembly: GCA_013375575.1. Lineage (NCBI taxonomy): Eukaryota > Metazoa > Chordata > Actinopteri > Perciformes > Percidae > Percina > Percina caprodes. Next base: position 13,875 of record JABXJD010000795.1, read on the forward strand.
AGGTGTAGTGTACTCACGTCATTTCAAGTAGTTGTCTTTTTCTTCATGAAGACGAACCGCTCCTCTTATAACTGTCCCGCTGTACTTGTTGCTGTGACGCCATCTTGTTAGTTTCGCTGCTTGCTAGCTGGTATGTAGTCACGAGCGCAAGGCGGCCGAACAGAAGCGGTATTTATCGTGAAGCGGTTGCCGCGCACGCGTTTTTCTCTGCCGCAGAGTTCAACTACAGCGAAGCCGCAGCTGGGTTCTCACCGCGCGCGAAAACCGCCCTGGCAACCGCCTACCGAGCGTTAGCAACGTCCCGTTATTGATGTAAATACTCAGTAAACTAGCAAACTGAAAGATAGACAGAAGGTGTACAACGTACTCACATCATTATAAGTCGTTGTCTTTTTCTTCATGAAGACGAACCGCTCCTCCCGATAACCGTCCCGCTGTCCTTGTTTCTGTGACGCCATCTTGTTAGCTTCGCTGCTAGCTGGCTAGCTTTCTTACCTGACGTTACACACAGAACTACTAACTCACTCAACTCCGTCGCTTGTTTCATTTTAAATTACCTTTGTATATTTAGTTTGGTAAAAGGCCGCAGTACCTACTGACCTGAGACTTAGCTAGCTAACGGTTTCGGGTCCAAAATGTCACCGTCACTGTCCGGATGCAATACCACCTTCAACCGCAGTCACCGGACAGATCTCGTGTTGCCAGATCTCGCGAGATAAATAAGCAACCAGGCCTGTGAAAACAAACCTTAAGTCGCTTATAATAAGCGGACTTGGTAACAAGGTTCAAAGTGTTTATTTGTTATTACAATAACAAGTTATGCAATGAAATGCTTGTATACTACGATCTCAGACCATATCTAGTCTGATATCTCAGTATTAATACATCGATGTGTCGCCCAGCCCGAGCTTACAGCACCTTCAACAAAAACAAAACAGCACATTTGTTTCATTAAAATGTTTATTACAAGACAAAATAACACAAAGAGCAGAAATATAGAAGGCAGCGGATTTCAGGGATAAAGTCAAATCTGTGGATTGCTTTACACACATAGATGAAAAATTAATCTATATTTACAGGCACAGAGAGTATCATGGAAAGATAAAGACACACACACACACACACACACACACACAGAGAGAGAGACACACACACACACACACTTCTACTTCTGTTTAGGATTTTATCATTTCAGTAAAAACTGAACGCAGCAGTTTGAAAACATTTTTTGGACATATTTAAAAACAAGTAGAAATCCGTGACAACTTTTAGAAAAGATGGAAAACACGAGACGAACAGACGGCCTTTAACGTGCAGATCACTTCATCTTCTGGGCGTGAAGGGTCACATATGAGCCGTCACCGTGGTAACAACAGCAGAAACTATTACTACTAACAGAGCTTAACTACACATAGAAAGACGCGAGAGAGTGTGCATGCGTGTCTGCATGTGTGTGTGTTTGTGTCTGCGTGTGTGTGTGTTTGTGCGTATGCATGCATGTGTCTGTGTGCATGTGTATGCGTGTGTGAGTGTGTGTCTGTGTGAATGTGTGTGTGCGCGCATATGCGCAAGTCTGTATGTCTGTGTGCGTATGTGTGTGTATGCGTGTGTGTATGTGTGTGTGCGCGTCTGTGTGTGTAAGCGTGCGTGTGTGTGTGTGTGTGTATGCATGTGTGTGTGTGCGTGCATGTGTATTATAAAGCTGCACAAAAATAGCCTGTAACAATCTTCATTCTAACTTTGAATTTTAATATTTCAGGTCACCAAATAACTCAATAATTCATTTAATTCATAATGACAGAAACTAATTAACAGATATAATCATTAAAAATCAGAGTTAAATTAGACTAAATACTATGATTGAGATGATTAAAACACACAAACTGAGTCACCTGAAGACCAAAAGCACTGAAATATAAAAACAATATCAAAAACATAACCTCATTTAATGGATCTAATTCAAACTACAGCACTTTATTTCTTCTTCTCTGGTTTATATAAACCATTTTATATTTTTTATTAAAAAACAAGAAGTAAGAAATAAGAAATAATAGATTTAAATGTTGATGATAGCAGCGCAGACGACTTTAAAAATGAACGTTGGATCGGTTGAAGCGCTGCCGTCACGTTAAAGGGTTAATCCGCTTTTTTCAACATATTCTCCCATGTTTGTGTGTCTGAGTGACTGATGGGAACAACAGGACAGATGTTCAGCATCAGGTAGAAACAAGCTGTAATGTTACCCTACAGGACAGATGTCAGCGTCTCTAAAGGGTCTGTTGTTGTTACCAACCCACCAGACTCCATGTAAATAATCACTACTTTTAGTGTGTATAGAGCAGCATATCTCCACCAGACTCCATGTAAATAATCACTACTTTTAGTGTGTATAGAGCAGCATATCTCCACCAGACTCCATGTTAATAATCACTACTTTTAGCGTGTATAGAGCAGCATATCTCCACCAGACTCCATGTAAATAATCACTACTTTTAGCGTGTCTAGAGCAGCATATCTCCACCAGACTCCATGTAAATAATCACTACTTTTAGCGTGTATAGAGCAGCATATCTCCACCAGACTCCATGTAAATAATCACTACTTTTAGTGTGTATAGAGCAGCATATCTCCACATGTAAATGGGTGAATTAAGAGTTTATTCCAACCAGACCAGAGTGGTGATTGTTGGAACAGTGGAAAGATGAACCAAGACGGCTTTTGGTAGTTTTATTTAGTTTCTGTCCACTTTGAATGAAGTGTGTTGTACGCTGATAAAAGTAGTGATTATTTACATGGAGTCTGGTGGAGATATGCTGCTCTATACACACTAAAAGTAGTGATTATTAACATGGAGTCTGGTGGAGATATGCTGCTCTATACACGCTAAAAGTAGTGATTATTTACATGGAGTCTGGTGGAGATATGCTGCTCTATACACACTAAAAGTAGTGATTATTTACGTGGAGTCTGGTGGAGATATGCTGCTCTATACACACTAAAAGTAGTGATTATTTACATGGAGTCTGGTGGAGATATGCTGCTCTATACACGCTAAAAGTAGTGATTATTAACATGGAGTCTGGTGGAGATATGCTGCTCTATACACACTAAAAGTAGTGATTATTTACATGGAGTCTGGTGGAGATATGCTGCTCTATACACACTAAAAGTAGTGATTATTTACGTGGAGTCTGGTGGAGATATGCTGCTCTATACACACTAAAAGTAGTGATTATTTACATGGAGTCTGGTGGAGATATGCTGCTCTATACACGCTAAAAGTAGTGATTATTTACATGGAGTCTGGTGGGTTTGGTGATGGTGATTTCTGTTTCATGTTAAACTAAAAGGATCTTCTTCTTTAACTAAAAGGTCTATCTCTGTAGGGATCCATCCCATAATGTTGTCACACACTTAGAATAATAATCTGAGTCTGACAGCAGCAACAACACAACTTTTGTGAAGGTAAATACGTGCTGGACATATTATATTATACTATTATTATAAACTTACATTGCAGCTAGTTTCTCGCTTAATACTGGACGAGACTGTTGTCCCCATCAGTCACTCGGAGACAGACAATTGAAGTGAGACTTTAAAGACATCATCTGACCTCTGAGGACAGAAGCAGACTCATTGGTTCGGCGTGTTGAGTCTCTCCGTCTCCGGCTGAGCCTCGGCCGCCGCCGGGCCGCCGTTGCTGGACGCCGGCTTCCCGTCGGACGTAAAGGGAAAACCGCTCGTCCTCACAAACCAGACGAGGTCGACCACGAACATCACCGTCGCCAAGAAGCCGAACGCCTGCGGGGGAGACATGGTTAAAGACATCATAGACAACACGGGAGTAATAAGTAGGAGGGAAGGAAACGAGAGGGGAGGAGGGAAGGAATCAAGAGGGGAGGAAAGGAAACAAGAGGGGAGGAGGGAAGGAATCAAGAGGGTTAGGAAGCAAGGAAATGAGGTGACAGAAAAGGAAACGAGAGGGAAGGGAAGGAAATGGTCTGTCTGTGTGTGTGTGTGTGTGTGTGTGTGTGTGTGTGTGTGTGTGTGTGTGTGTGTGTGTGTGTGTGTGTTACCATGGCGCTCCTCTCCATCGTCGTGCTGCTGTTGTTTACGGCGAAAACGATGGAGGAGATGAAGAAGAGCACAGCGATGACAGCGGTGTACAGGAAGTCCTAAAAAACACAAAACACACTATATTAACCACATGTTGTCCTCATGTTGTCCTCATGTTGTCCTCATGGTGTCTTCATGTTGTCCTCATGTTGTCCTCATGTTGTCTTCATGTTGCCCTCATGTTGTCCCCATGTTGTCCCCATGTTGTCCCCATGTTGCCCTCATGTTGCCCTCATGTTGTCTTCAGGTTGTCTTCATGTTGTCCTCATGTTGTCCCCATGTTGTCCTCATGTTGTCCTCATGTTGTCCTCATGTTGTCCCCATGTTGTCCCCATGTTGTCCCCATGTTGTCCCCATGTTGTCCTCATGTTGTCCTCATGTTGTCCTATATCAATGTTCTTTTTAATTCCCCAAAATAACATGACTGATTCCACACAACGCTCTTTGCCAAATGCTTCCATTAATTTCATTATTAATCTCCAGCGGGTCGCTGCCTGTAGGGGGCAGCATCGCGCCTCACATCCTACAATCTGCCTGAAATGCATTAGTAGAAGAAGAAAAGAAGTTGTTGCCAGACTGCTATGATAAAATGCTGCTATACATATAATCAACCGTGGATCCTGTGACACTTAACGCGTGTTTTGTGTGTTTTAACGATGCCGTGGAGGTGTTGCGTCCCCGGGTGTAAAGGCTACGACGAGGCCAAGTCCCTGGGGGTTGTTTTCCACGGGTTACCGACCAGAGACCCGCAGCGCTGCAGGGCATGGCTGCAGGCGATCCGGAGCCCCAGGTTTGATGAAAACACCCCGGTCTCGAAATACGGAGGGGTGCGGGTGTGCAGCCTGCATTTTCAGCCCGATGACTACGAAGAGGACTTCCGGGCTAAGATCCTGAACGTAGCGCCCAAGCCGGTGCTGAAGAGCGGCGCTGTGCCGTCCGTGTTCCCCGGGAGAGAGCACGCTGAGCCGGGCAGAACTAAGACATCGCCCCCGGCTCCGAAGAGAAGCAGAACTACGGTAAATCATCTTTAACACACACTGAAGTCCTGCATTCAAAATCAGAAACGTACAAAAAGTATCTGCATCTAAATAATAAAGTATCAAAAGTAAATCACCAGACTCCATGTAAATAATCACTACTTTTATAATCGTAAAACACACTTAATTCAAAGTGGACAGAAACTAAATTAAAGTATTGATTATTTACATGGAGTCTGGTGGAGATATGCTGCTCTATACACGCTAAAAGTAGTGATTATTTACATGGAGTCTGGTGGAGATATGCTGCTCTATACACACTAAAAGTAGTGATTATTAACATGGAGTCTGGTGGAGATATGCTGCTCTATACACACTAAAAGTAGTGATTATTTACATGGAGTCTGGTGGAGATATGCTGCTCTATACACACTAAAAGTAGTGATTATTAACATGGAGTCTGGTGGAGATATGCTGCTCTATACACACTAAAAGTAGTGATTATTAACATGGAGTCTGGTGGAGATATGCTGCTCTATACACGCTAAAAGTAGTGATTATTTACATGGAGTCTGGTGGGTTTGGTGATGGTGATTTCTGTTTCATGTTAAACTAAAAGGATCTTACTCTTTAACTAAAAGGTCTATCTCTGTAGGGATCCATCCCATAATGTTGTCACACACTTAGAATAATAATCTGAGTCTGTCAGCAGCAACAACACAACTTTTAGTGGACGCTGACTGATTAATACTGGACCAGTTTCAAAGATAGTTGTTCTCATCAGTCACTCAGACACAAGAACTTAGGAAAATAGAGTCCAGTTACCCTTTAAGATAACTTAAGTGTGTGTGTGTGTGTGTGTGTGTGTGTGTGTGTGTGTGTGTAAGTGTGTGTGTGTGTGTGTGTGTGTGTGTGTGTGTGTGTTGGCAGGCGCCCTGCTCCTCCCAGCCCCCTCCAGCAGCAGAAGATGACAGTTTCTGCATCGTGGTGTCGGTCGACCCTCTGGACCACAGCTTCCACTCCGAACCAGAGTTCAACCCAACGACAACATCGGAGGACGAAGACGACGCCGACAAAGACTGCGCTATAGTGCACACCCGCAGCCTGATGGAGCTGTTCAAGATGTGTCAGACGTGCGGGCAGCCAATCACAGAGAAGGAGCTGTTCCACTCTGGTGCTCGGATGAGGGTGAAGTGGGGGTGTCACGGTGGCCACTCTGGGGTGTGGAAGTCCTCCCCTCACATGAGAGACACCCTTCCTTGAACTCTGGGGGTGCAGGTTCTTAAATCTTTCATCTCACCGCCGTGACTCAGGGCGTTTCCATGCACAGCAGTAACCGGGGTGAGTTCTTATCCCGGTTACCTGCCAGTTCTCCCCGTATACATGAGCGGGGGTTACTACCTCCGGTACAGTAGGTGGCGCTCTGCCACTGCACAGCGCTTTTATGTGCGGTTGATCCATGTCAAAACTTCACCAAACGGCCTCTGAATTAGTGAAATGTAACGGTTGAGTAAATCACCAGACTCCATGTAAATAATCACTACTGTTAGTGTGTATAGAGCAGCATATCTCCACCAGACTCCATGTAAATAATCACTACTTTTAGTGTGTATAGAGCAGCATATCTCCACCAGACTCCATGTAAATAATCACTACTTTTAGCGTGTATAGAGCAGCATATCTCCACCAGACTCCATGTAAATAATCACTACTTTTAGTGTGTATAGAGCAGCATATCTCCACCAGACTCCATGTAAATAATCACTACTTTTAGTGTGTATAGAGCAGCATATCTCCACCAGACTCCATGTAAATAATCACTACTTTTAGTGTGTATAGAGCAGCATATCTCCACCAGACTCCATGTAAATAATCACTACTTTTAGCGTGTATAGAGCAGCATATCTCCACCAGACTCCATGTAAATAATCACTACTTTTAGCGTGTATAGAGCAGCATATCTCCACATGTAAATGGGTGAATTAAGAGTTTATTCCAACCAGACCAGAGTGGTGATTGTTGGAACAGTGGAAAGATGAACCAAGACGGCTTTTGGTAGTTTTATTTTGTTTCTGTCCACTTTAAATAAAATGTGTTTTATGATGATAAAAGTAGTGATTATTTACATGGAGTCTGGTGGAGATATGCTGCTCTATACACGCTAAAAGTAGTGATTATTTACATGGAGTCTGGTGGAGATATGCTGCTCTATACACGCTAAAAGTAGTGATTATTTACTCTGAAGAAACTGTTTTCAGTTATTTCTACTTTGTTGTTAAGAACATAATTCCTCATGAGTTCATTCATAGTTTTGATGCCTTCAGTGAGAATCTACAATGTAAATAGTCATGAAAATAAAAGGTAAATAAACGCTTTGAATGAGAAGGTGGGTCCAACTTTTGGCCTGTATATAGAGGTTTTTTTGGGGGGAGAGGGTGGGGGGGTCTTACCAGGCGGGGCCAGCACGTGATGCCCACCCGGCTGTGCAGCGTGGTGGACAGGAGGATGAGGAGCAGCAGCGTGAAGAGGAAGGACGAGCAGCTCACAAACTCAAAGAAGTAGAGAGACGAGCAGCTGACGCAGCTGGACACCACCTCCTCCAGGACGAAGGACACGAAGGACAGCAGCTGATGGAGACACACAGAGACGTCAGGGTTAGAGAAAGAGACATCAGAGACATCAGAGACAGGGACATCAGGGTTAGAGACAGGGACATCAGGGTTAGAGACAGAGACAGCTGTTCTCCATGACAAAGGACACGAAGGACAGCAGCTGATGGAGACACATCAGAGACATCAGGGTTAGAGAGACAGACAATTTTTTTGTAACCGGGGAAGTTGATAGTAAACCAATCTTCATTCTTTAATGGTCTCTCTCTCTCTCTCTCTCTCTCTCTCTCTCTCTCTCTCTCTCTCTCTCTCTCTCTCTCTCTCTCTCTCTCTCTCTCTCTCTCTCTCTCTCTCTCTCTCTCTCTCTCTCTCTCTCTCTCTCTCTCTCTCTCTCTCTCTCTCTCTCTCTCTCTCTCTCTCTCTCTCTCTCTCTCTCTCTCTCTCTCTCTCTCTCTCTCTCTCTCTCTCTCTCTCTCTCTCTCTCTCTCTCGTGTGTCTGAAACTCTGAGTCAACAGGAAGAGGACGCCCGTCCCTTCCTGTGTCCACCGTTGGACTTTATTTCATATGAAATGTGTCCGGTGGTGAACGGGGAGACACACAATGATCTGAGCCATAATTTAACACACACACACACACACACACACACACACACACACACACACACACACACACACACACACGTGTGCTGCAGCTCGTTAACACAAGACTGCCTCAACGTGTGTGTGTGTGTCCGTCCGTGTGTGTGTGTGTCCGTCCGTGTGTGTGTCTGTCTGTGTGTGTGTCCTGCAGCTTGTTAACACGTGTGTCTGTCCGTGTGTGTTTGTGTGTGTGTGTCCGTCTGTGTGTGGGTGTGTGTGTGTCCGTCCGTGTGTCCGTGTGTGTGTGTCCGTGTGTCCGTGTGTGTGTCCGTGTGTGTGTGTGTGTGTCCGTGTGTGTGTGTGTCCGTTGATCTTCCTCATCACATTAGGAAGTGAAAGTGCTGCAGAGCCAACAGTTTGTTAGCAGAGCGCTGTCGTTAGCAGATCTCAGAGGTGCTGACCCCCGCTGTTGCAACAGTCCCCCCCCACACACACACACATGCGTGGGGGAGGGGGGGAACTGTTGCAACAGGGGGGCCGGCATCTGGCCGACACGCTGGTCATGTTGAGGGGTGTCGGACCGAAAGAGGACGTGCAGGAAGGGAGGACATCTCTGTGTCAAAACCTTCATGTCTACTTTGGTGACTACGGGGGGGACCACTAAGGTCTATATAAAGAGACTTCAGATCCAGTATTAGGGGACCACTAAGGTCTATATAAAGAGACTTCAGATACAGTATTAGGGACCACTAAGGTCTATATAAAGAGACTTCAGATACAGTATTAGGGGACCACTAAGGTCTATATAAAGAGACTTCAGATACAGTATTAGGGGACCACTAAGGTCTATATAAAGAGACTTCAGATACAGTATTAGGGGACCACTAAGGTCTATATAAAGAGACTTCAGATACAGTATTAGGGACCACTAAGGTCTATATAAAGAGACTTCAGATACAGTATTAGGGACCACTAAGGTCTATATAAAGAGACTTCAGATACAGTATTAGGGACCACTAAGGTCTATATAAAGAGACTTCAGATCCAGTATTAGGGACCACTAAGGTCTATATAAAGAGACTTCAGATACAGTATTAGGGACCACTAAGGTCTATATAAAGAGACTTCAGATACAGTATTAGGGACCACTAAGGTCTATATAAAGAGACTTCAGATACAGTATTAGGGATCACTAAGGTCTATATAAAGAGACTTCAGATACAGTATTAGGGACCACTAAGGTCTATATAAAGAGACTTCAGATACAGTATTAGGGACCACTAAGGTCTATATAAAGAGACTTCAGATACAGTATTAGGGGACCACTAAGGTCTATATAAAGAGACTTCAGATACAGTATTAGGGACCACTAAGGTCTATATAAAGAGACTTCAGATACAGTATTAGGGACCACTAAGGTCTATATAAAGAGACTTCAGATACAGTATTAGGGACCACTAAGGTCTATATAAAGAGACTTCAGATACAGTATTAGGGACCACTAAGGTCTATATAAAGAGACTTCAGATACAGTATTAGGGACCACTAAGGTCTATATAAAGAGACTTCAGATACAGTATTAGGGACCACTAAGGTCTATATAAAGAGACTTCAGATACAGTATTAGGGACCACTAAGGTCTATATAAAGAGACTTCAGATACAGTATTAGGGGACCACTAAGGTCTATATAAAGAGACTTCAGATACAGTATTAGGGACCACTAAGGTCTATATAAAGAGACTTCAGATACAGTATTAGGGACCACTAAGGTCTATATAAAGAGACTTCAGATACAGTATTAGGGACCACTAAGGTCTATATAAAGAGACTTCAGATACAGTATTAGGGACCACTAAGGTCTATATAAAGAGACTTCAGATACAGTATTAGGGACCACTAAGGTCTATATAAAGAGACTTCAGATACAGTATTAGGGACCACTAAGGTCTATATAAAGAGACTTCAGATACAGTATTAGGGACCACTAAGGTCTATATAAAGAAACTTCAGATACAGTATTAGGGACCACTAAGGTCTATATAAAGAGACTTCAGATACAGTATTAGGGACCACTAAGGTCTATATAAAGAGACTTCAGATACAGTATTAGGGACCACTAAGGTCTATATAAAGAGACTTCAGATACAGTATTAGGGACCACTAAGGTCTATATAAAGAGACTTCAGATCCAGTATTAGGGACCACTAAGGTCTATATAAAGAGACTTCAGATACAGTATTAGGGACCACTAAGGTCTATATAAAGAGACTTCAGATACAGTATTAGGGACCACTAAGGTCTATATAAAGAGACTTCAGATACAGTATTAGGGATCACTAAGGTCTATATAAAGAGACTTCAGATACAGTATTAGGGACCACTAAGGTCTATATAAAGAGACTTCAGATACAGTATTAGGGACCACTAAGGTCTATATAAAGAGACTTCAGATACAGTATTAGGGACCACTAAGGTCTATATAAAGAGACTTCAGATACAGTATTAGGGACCACTAAGGTCTATATAAAGAGACTTCAGATACAGTATTAGGGACCACTAAGGTCTATATAAAGAGACTTCAGATACAGTATTAGGGACCACTAAGGTCTATATAAAGAGACTTCAGATACAGTATTAGGGACCACTAAGGTCTATATAAAGAGACTTCAGATACAGTATTAGGGACCACTAAGGTCTATATAAAGAGACTTCAGATACAGTATTAGGGACCACTAAGGTCTATATAAAGAGACTTCAGATACAGTATTAGGGACCACTAAGGTCTATATAAAGAGACTTCAGATACAGTATTAGGGACCACTAAGGTCTATATAAAGAGACTTCAGATACAGTATTAGGGGACCACTAAGGTCTATATAAAGAGACTTCAGATACAGTATTAGGGGACCACTAAGGTCTATATAAAGAGACTTCAGATACAGTATTAGGGACCACTAAGGTCTATATAAAGAGACTTCAGATACAGTATTAGGGACCACTAAGGTCTATATAAAGAGACTTCAGATACAGTATTAGGGACCACTAAGGTCTATATAAAGAGACTTCAGATACAGTATTAGGGACCACTAAGGTCTATATAAAGAGACTTCAGATACAGTATTAGGGACCACTAAGGTCTATATAAAGAAACTTCAGATACAGTATTAGGGACCACTAAGGTCTATATAAAGAGACTTCAGATACAGTATTAGGGACCACTAAGGTCTATATAAAGAGACTTCAGATACAGTATTAGGGACCACTAAGGTCTATATAAAGAGACTTCAGATACAGTATTAGGGACCACTAAGGTCTATATAAAGAGACTTCAGATACAGTATTAGGGGACCACTAAGGTCTATATAAAGAGACTTCAGGGGTGGGGGGCACCCTTAACTACCCCCTCCCAGATTAACTCACCACTTCCCCGACTTTGATCCCGAAGCGGACTTTGTCCAGGTGGGCTGAGGGGACCACGAAACAGGAGGATTTGGGGTTGGGAGCCGTCGTCGGGGAGTAGACGTCCGTCATGATGGAGCTGGACAGAGAAAGTTACAGTTACTCTCACACACACACACACACACACACACACACACACACACACACACACGAGAAAGTTACTTAAACACACACACACACGCACACACACACACACACACACGAGAAAGTTACAGTTACTCTCTCACACACACACACACACACACGAGAAAGTTAGTTACTTAAACACACACACACACACACACACACACACACACACACACACACACACACACGAGAAAGTTAGTTACTTAAACACACACACACACACACACACGAGAAAGTTAGTTACTTAACACACACACACACACACACACACACACGAGAAAGTTAGTTACTTAAACACACACACACACACACACACACACACACACACACACGAGAAAGTTAGTTACTTAAACACACACACACACACACACACACACACACACACACACGAGAAAGTTAGTTACTTAAACACACACACACACACACACACACACACACACACACGAGAAAGTTACTTAAACTTAAACACACACACACACACGCACGAGAAAGTTAGTTACTTAAACACACACACACGAGAAAGTTACTTAAACACACACACACACACACACACACACACACGAGAAAGTTACACACTGACAAACAAACACCAACACACATACACACACGCACACGCCTCCAGTAGATGGGCGCGCGCCGAACGGAAGAACCGACTTTGTATTTGTTAAAAAAGCGAATCCATCCCGTTAAATATCGTCTCTATGGAAACGACGTTAAACGTCAAAGCGGCAGAATTGTGAATGGAGTGTGGCGCGTGGAGGCTTTCCTCCGCAGGTGAGACAGCGCGCGACCGTGTTGGGGGGGCTTGGCAACAACTTTCTATTGGGCCTCAAATCCGCTAAACTGACCCGCGGAAACCGGAAGTGAGTCTGCTGAAAACAGTGTCATAAAACGTGAATATTTCAGGTAAAACTCACCGTTTGATTGACTTCCGGTTCAGAGAAAGATGCAGTTTCCAGCTGCGACGTCCACCTTCAACTTGTTGCTTTGTTCCAGATGATAAACTGAGTTCAGCCGAACTTCCGCATCCAATCCGGTCCCCCCTCTCAGCGGAGTCAGGCGGGCCGCTTCCGGCAACCCTTTCACATTAAAAGCCTTCCAGGAATCCTGTATTTCTTCACCTTTTCTTGTTGATTTTTTGTCTATCGCATCATTTTGTTTATTATCTCGTTATTTTTTTTTAAATTTAAGATTAAAAAAACAAAATTATGGAATAAAAAAAAATTTTTTATCTCATAATTTTGTTTTTATCTCATAATTTTGGTTTTATCTCATAATTTTGTTTTTATCTCATAATTTTGGTTTTATCTCATAATTTTGTTTTTATCTCATAATTTTGTTTTTATCTCATGATTTTGTTTTTATCTCATAATTTTGGTTTTATCTCATAATTTTGGTTTTATCTCATAATTTTGGTTTTATCTCATAATTTTGGTTTTATCTCATAATTTTGTATTTCTTCACCTTTTCTTTTGTAGTATTATTTTCTTGTTGATATACGTGTTTATCATATAAAAATGAAAGATGGGTTAGTCATATGTTTTGTGTTCATATGCAGTACTGTATATGTATAATGTAATATAATGTATACTCTCTCTCTCACACACACACACACACACACACACACACACACACACACACACACACACACACACACACACACACACACGTTACCGAAGTAAAGTTTAAAGTTCTGCAGCTTTTCTTTTTATTATGAAAGAAAAGTCAGAATATTAAGTTAAAAAAAAACTTTTTAACTTTTAAAAAATATTTAAAAAAAATGTTGAGACATTTTAGATTAAAAAGTTTTATATTTTGAGGATAAACTCCCTGAAGTCTATCACTAAAATAATATTTAAAAAAATTAAAATAAGAGGAATTCAGTCTCACTTATTTGAGAAAATGTTCCATTTTTTTTGGCATCAAAGTCCCTGAAGTCGGCATTAAAATAATAATAATAATAATATTTAAAATAATATTTATTGTTTTTGTCACCTGATGTTTTTTGAGCTTTTTCCGATGTTTTCGTCATTTTCTTTTTCTTTTTCTTCATTTTTTTTGACTTTTGTTATTTTTTGCCGACGTTTTTGAAGCTTTTTCTGTCATTTTTGTAACTTTTATCAAAGTCTTTTTACCTTTTGTTGTTTTAAATGCCAGAATAATTAAATAAAACATCCATATTCAGTCAGAGATCCTTTATTTTTGACATTTTGGTTGAAAGAAACCGAATAATAATAATATAAAAAATTACAACCAGATGAATGAGACTTATTTGAGCCCAACGCTCCATTTTCCCAGCATGCATCCTGCCGCTGACCCTTCTCTTCCCTGACTACCAGAAATGGGACGCGTCCATTTCCCCGTTTTAATGTAAAATGGATCGCCCCGCGTCCTCTCAGCCATCGGCTCGCCGCCAGCCGTCCTTCCAGAAGAATCCAGAGATGTTTTTGTGATTGTTGCCAAAATCCTCGATTATTCAGCACGTTTTCTCCCAAAAAATGCGGATATTTATGTAATTTTATGCGATGAAATTGAGGGAACTTGCAAAAAAAAACTGCAGTTTGATGAAGAAGAGACGGTTTGTCTTCTCACGTCATAGCGTTCCCATGGCATCAGGGGAAAACGGCTGCTGTCGTGTGACGTGAACGCAACGTTTTCAACTTCCTGCCGAGATATTTGAGACTTTTTATTTTACGGGATTATTATGAAATAGTTTGGGCAGAAATCACAATTCATGCAGCGAAAATGTGGCGTTTTAGAACAAAAAGGCTGGATTCAACTTTATGCAAATGAGGAAACTCAACGCTCCGCCTCTCCAGAGCCCCCACCCGCTCCCAGAATGCATTGCACGGCTGCTCCCATAGACAATGAATGGGACACTGACAGTGGACAAGTAGTCAACAATTACACTAGTTAAAAATACTTCTACTACAAACACTAAAGTATTATCTGTATATATATATATATATATATATATATATATATATATATATATATATACAGTATCTGCATATTTGATCTCAATCACAACTTTGAGCACATGCACCCCTAATTACCCAGAATGCAGTGGAGCATGAAAACAATAGTAAGAACAGAGGAGAGAGGAGTACTCTGCTGTAGTATTACTGCAGTTTTCACAGTTTCAGGCCTCCTGTCCTTCGGCGTCCAGCAGAGAGACGTCGCTGCCGAGCCGCGCCGCCGCGCCGGACAGCAGGGCGCCGTCTCCGTCTCCGTCTCCGTCTCCGCCCTCCACCTGCAGGACAACCAGCACCATCAGGTCTGACTCCACAACACGCAGCCTACATTTCCCACAATGCACCTAGACAGTGTGTGTCAAACTCCACACCTGTAGCTCTAGATGGTGAAGAAGTCGTCACGCTATAATAATACAAATAAATAAAAAACACGCTAAATATACTCGGCTAGATTAATAATTATTATTATAATAACAAAATCTGTGAGATTGATCCGATGAGATGGAAAATGAAAGGAGCCTCGTGGGGGGGGGTGGAGGAGTGGGGGAGTGGAGGAGTGGTGGAGGAGTGGTGGAGGAGTGGTGGAGGGGTGGAGGAGTGGTGGAGGAGTGGTGGAGGAGTGGTGGAGGGGTGGTGGAGGGGTTGGGGAGTGGGGGAGTGGAGGAGTGGGGGAGGAGTGGTGGAGGAGTGGTGGAGTGGGGGAGTGGAGGAGTGGTGGAGGAGTGGTGGAGGAGTGGTGGAGGGTGGAGGTGGGGGTGGGGAGTGGAGTGGGGAGTGGTGGAGGAGTGGGGGAGTGGGGGAGTGGAGGAGTGGGGGAGTGGAGGAGTGGGGGAGTGGGGGAGTGGGGGAGTGGAGGAGTGGAGGAGTGGGGGAGTGGTGGAGGAGTGGTGGAGGGGTGGAGGAGTGGGGGAGTGGAGGAGTGGGGGAGTGGAGGAGTGGTGGAGGAGTGGGGGAGTGGTGGAGGAGTGGTGGAGGGGTGGAGGAGTGGTGGAGGAGTGGTGGAGGGTGGAGGAGTGGGGAGTGGAGGAGTGGTGGAGGAGTGGTGGAGGGTGGAGGAGTGGGGAGTGGGGAGTGGGGGAGTGGAGGAGTGGAGGAGTGGTGGAGGAGTGGTGGAGGGGTGGAGGAGTGGGGGAGTGGAGGAGTGGAGGAGTGGTGGAGGAGTGGAGGAGTGGAGGAGTGGTGGAGGAGTGGAGGAGTGGAGGAGTGGTGGAGGAGGGGGAGTGGAGGAGTGGTGGAGTGGTGGAGGAGTGGTGGAGGAGTGGGGGAGTGGAGGAGTGGTGGAGTGGTGGAGGAGTGGTGGAGGGGTGGGGGAGTGGGGGAGTGGAGGAGTGGGGGAGTGGGGGAGGAGTGGTGGAGGAGTGGTGGAGTGGGGGAGTGGAGGAGTGGTGGAGGAGTGGTGGAGGAGTGGTGGAGGGGTGGTGGAGGGTGGGGAGTGGGGGAGTGGAGGAGTGGGGAGTGGGGGAGGAGTGGTGGAGGAGTGGTGGAGTGGGGGAGTGGAGGAGTGGTGGAGGAGTGGTGGAGGAGTGGTGGAGGGTGGAGGAGTGGGGAGTGGGGGAGTGGAGGAGTGGGGAGTGGTGGAGGAGTGGGGAGTGGGGAGTGGAGGAGTGGGGGAGTGGAGGAGTGGGGAGTGGGAGTGGGGGAGTGGGGAGTGGAGGAGTGGAGGAGTGGGAGTGGTGGAGGAGTGGTGGAGGGTGGAGGAGTGGGGAGTGGAGGAGTGGTGGAGGAGTGGGGGAGTGGGGGAGTGGGGGAGTGGAGGAGTGGTGGAGGAGTGGGGGAGTGGTGGAGGAGTGGTGGAGGAGTGGTGGAGTGGTGGAGGGGTGGAGGAGTGGGGGAGTGGAGGAGTGGTGGAGGAGTGGTGGAGGGGTGGAGGAGTGGGGGAGTGGGGGAGTGGGGGAGTGGAGGAGTGGAGTGGTGGAGGAGTGGTGGAGGGGTGGAGGAGTGGGGGAGTGGGGGAGTGGAGGAGTGGAGGAGTGGTGGAGGAGTGGAGGAGTGGAGGAGTGGTGGAGGAGTGGAGGAGTGGAGGAGTGGTGGAGGAGTGGGGGAGTGGAGGAGTGGTGGAGTGGTGGAGGAGTGGTGGAGGAGTGGGGGAGTGGAGGAGTGGTGGAGTGGTGGAGGAGTGGTGGAGGGGTGGAAGAGTGGGGGAGTGGAGGAGTGGTGGAGTGGGGGAGTGGGGGAGTGGGGAGGAGTGGAGGAGTGGTGGTGGAGTGGTGGAGTGGTGGTGGAGTGGAGGAGTGGGGGAGGAGTGGAGGAGGCCATTAAGACGCCATGAGAGGGAGTGAGTGTTGAGTGTCTGGCTCCGCACCCCCAATCCCCCCCAAGCCCCCCCAAGCCCCCCTGTCCCCCCTGTCCCGTCTCACCGTGACGGGGTCCACGGCATCGCGGCGTCCCAGTGCTCTGCAGGAGAAGATGGAGACGGTGGAGACAACCCCGACCTGCAGGACCAGCAGGACCAGCAGGACGCCCAGCGGACCGGAGACACTCACCTGGGACAGGCAGGGGACATAGACAGGAGACAGGTGGGAGACAGACAGGAGACAGGCAGGAGACAGGTTGGAGACAGACAGGGGACAGACAGGGGACAGCAACAAAATTACTAGATACTTGATTTACTAGTTACTTGAGTTACTAGTTACTAGTTACTTGAGTTACTAGTAACTTGAGTTACTAGTTACTAGTTACTTGAGTTACTAGTTACTTGAGTTACTAGTTACTTGAGTTACTAGTTACTAGTAACTGGAGTTACTAGTTACTAGTTACTTGAGTTACTAGTTACTTGAGTTACTAGTTACTAGTAACTGGAGTTACTAGTTACTTGAGTTACTAGTTACTTGAGTTACTAGTAACTTGAGTTACTAGTTACTAGTTACTTGAGTTACTAGTAACTTGAGTTACTAGTTACTAGTTACTTGAGTTACTAGTTACTTGAGTTACAAGTTACTAGTTACTTGAGTTACTAGTAACTTGAGTTACTAGTTACTAGAGTTACTAGTTACTTGAGTTACTAGTTACTTGAGTTACTAGTTACTAGTTACATTCATCTGACATCTTGACTGGACAGTTTCCTCCAATGAGAGAATACTCTCCACCTTAATTACTTTAACAAGGTGTTCCTGATGGTACTACCCACTTTAACTGAAGTAGTACTACTAGTACTACTAGTATTACTAGTAGTACTAGTATTAGTAGTATTTTTAGTCCTTGTTCCAGTCCTTTATGACAGAGCACCATCCCCAGAGGGAGAGACCTACATCCAGCATCCTCTCCAGGCTGATGCAGTCCTCCATCTGCCGGTCCGAGGGCCGGAACCCGGAGACCGGGTCGGGGTCACAGAGGCTCTGGGAGGGGGGGCGGTCCGCCAGCAGCCAGCAGACGTAGGCCACGCCCACCACGGCCAGCGCCACGCCGAGCAGGTTCCACGCCAGACACGCCCACACCTGGAAGACATGGACACGCTGAGAAAAGACAGATGTAGAAGACATGGACACGCTGAGAAAAGACAGAGACAGACAAAAAGATGCAAAAAATAGTGACAAAAATATGCAAAAATAGCGACAAAAATATGCAAAAATAGTGACAAAAATATGCAAAAATAGCGGCAAAAATATGCAAAAATAGTGACAAAAAGATGCAAAAATAGCGACAAAAATATGCAAAAATAGTGACAAAAATGTGCTAAAATAGTGACAAAAATATGCAAAAATAGTGACAAAAAGATGCTAAAATAGTGACAAAAAGATGCTAAAATTGCGACAAAAACAGTGTGTTTTTGCACTGTTTTTTATATATATTTACATGTTGCGGTGTAAACAGCTTGCAGGAATATTGTCTTTTTTTTAATAAGGGTTATTATATAATAAGGAATTATTATCTGTACGTAACGACGTGAAGACTCACCAGACCGAAAGACGTCCGTCTCGCCGCCGCCACCGCCAGAGAGCCCGACACCACGAACTGGCTCACAGCAGAGAACAGCAGTTATTATTATTATTATTATTATTATTATTATTATTATTATTAATATTGTTATTATTATTAATATTGTTATTATTATTATTATTATTATTAGTGGTTAGATGCTTAAAGGTGACGTACGGCGACGGCGAGGCACAGCGGAGCGTGGAAGATCAGGACCGGAGAGAACAAGGAGGTCAGACTGAAGAGGATACACAGCAGACCGATGAAGATCTGGACCACCTGGACACACACACACACACACACACACACACACACACACACACACACAGACAGACAGACAGACAGACAGACAGACATGCTAGTTAACATTAACATAGACACAGGCTAATTACTGCTAACTAACATTATCCTGTTCTATAGTCTCGTGTTTATGACACAATCGTTAGTCTACTTTTATAACAACGTCGCTACGGAGACATAACGCGAGCTACAAGCTAACGGAGCCTTTTATACGTTGTTGTGTTTCTTTAGAAATAAACAACGGACAAATAGAGTCTTTAAACGCTTCAGATGGAAAGTTATTCACTGGCAAAGTGGTGCCAAAATGAATGGGAGTCAATGGGATGCTAACAAAATGAATGGGAGTCAATGGGATGCTAACAAAATGAATGGGAGTCAATGGGATGCTAACAAAATGAATGGGAGTCAATGGGATGCTAACAAAATGAATGGGAGTCAATGGGATGCTAACAAAATGGATGGGAGTCAATGGGATGCTAACAAAATGGATGGGAGTCAATGGGATGCTAACAAAATGAATGGGAGTCAATGGGATGCTAACAAAATGGATGGGAGTCAATGGGATGCTAACAAAATGAATGGGAGTCAATGGGATGCTAACAAAATGAATGGGAGTCAATGGGATGGTAACAAAATGAATGGGAGTCAATGGGATGCTAACAAAATGAATGGGAGTCAATGGGATGCTAACAAAATGGATGGGAGTCAATGGGATGCTAACAAAATGGATGGGAGTCAATGGGATGCTAACAAAATGAATGGGAGTCAATGGGATGCTAACAAAATGAATGGGAGTCAATGGGATGCTAACAAAATGAATGGGAGTCAATGGGATGCTAACAAAATGGATGGAAGTCAATGGGATGCTAAGAAAATGAATGGGAGTCAATGGGATGCTAACAAAATGGATGGGAGTCAATGGGATGCTAACAAAATGAATGGGAGTCAATGGGATGCTAACAAAATGAATGGGAGTCAATGGTATGCTAACAAAATGAATGGGAGTCAATGGGATGCTAACAAAATGGATGGAAGTCAATGGGATGCTAACAAAATGGATGGGAGTCAATGGGATGCTAACAAACTGAATGGGAGTCAATGGGATGCTAACAAAATGGATGGAAGTCAATGGGATGCTAAGAAAATGAATGGGAGTCAATGGGATGCTAACAAAATGGATGGGAGTCAATGGGATGCTAACAAAATGAATGGGAGTCAATGGGATGCTAACAAAATGAATGGGAGTCAATGGGATGCTAACAAAATGAATGGGAGTCAATGGGATGCTAACAAAATGGATGGGAGTCAATGAGAGACGATGGAGCCTACTCGCACTGAATAGGCGCCATCTTGACTACAAGGCGGAAAGGGGAGGGACCAGGGACGTCGACCAGCAGCTGATTGGACGAACGCGTCACATGGGTCTGGCCCCCTCGCTTAAAACACAGTGTCAGTGTCTCACCCCGAGAACTTGTGGCGAGCCCCGCAGGCGGCGGTCATGTCGTCCATCTTGGCGGCGGGGTCAGGCGGGGCCTGTTTGGTGGCGATGGCGCCGCCGGCTTCACCTGTAGGAAACACCTGCGTGACGACGGTCACGCCACCGTCGCTGGTGATGGACGTGGACGTCATGGTGGAGGTCAGAGGTCACGACTGAGAGAGAGAAGAGAGACAAAACACGATGGGAGGTGTGGACTCAACGTCCCCGTCCCCGTCCTCTGGGTTGGCGTCCTAACCGCCGGTGGAGACGAAAACTCACGACAAAAACACCAAAAGGCGATAAATGTCAGAAAAGGGTTATGAATGAAATGAAACTCAAAAAAGGAACAAAAACCTTCCAAAGGAACTTTGGGATGGGGGATGGGGGTACTTTAAGCATGTATAGAGCAGCATATCTCCACCAGACTCCATGTAAATAATCACTACTTTTAGTGTGTATAGAGCAGCATATCTCCACCAGACTCCATGTAAATAATCACTACTTTTAGCGTGTATAGAGCAGCATATCTCCACCAGACTCCATGTAAATAATCACTACTTTTAGTGTGTATAGAGCAGCATATCTCCACCAGACTCCATGTTAATAATCACTACTTTTAGTGTGTATAGAGCAGCATATCTCCACCAGACTCCATGGAAATAATCACTACTTTTAGCGTGTATAGAGCAGCATATCTCCACCAGACTCCATGGAAATAATCACTACTTTTAGCGTGTATAGAGCAGCATATCTCCACCAGACTCCATGTTAATAATCACTACTTTTAGTGTGTATAGAGCAGCATATCTCCACCAGACTCCATGTTAATAATCACTACTTTTAGCGTGTATAGAGCAGCAAATCTCCACCAGACTCCATGTAAATAATCACTACTTTTAGTGTGTATAGAGCAGCATATCTCCACCAGACTCCATGTAAATAATCACTACTTTTAGTGTGTATAGAGCAGCATATCTCCACCAGACTCCATGTAAATAATCACTACTTTTAGCGTGTATAGAGCAGCATATCTCCACCAGACTCCATGTAAATAATCACTACTTTTAGCGTGTATAGAGCAGCATATCTCCACCAGACTCCATGTAAATAATCACTACTTTTAGCGTGTATAGAGCAGCATATCTCCACCGGACTCCATGTAAATAATCACTACTTTTAGTGTGTATAGAGCAGCATATCTCCACCAGACTCCATGTAAATAATCACTACTTTTAGCGTGTATAGAGCAGCATATCTCCACCAGACTCCATGATAATAATCACTACTTTTAAATGTGTAGGTCGCCGAGAAGACCACAAGAGGGCTAATATAATGCAGCCATCGTTAATGATTGTGAACACACCTGTGCTCTTCCTACTGTAACATGTCTGTACATGTAACATGTCTGCCGTGGAAAGTTTCCCGAATCCACCACAAGACCCTCCAGAATCCAGGGAGCCTTTAAGACTTTCACCCGCCAGTGTCTAAATCGCCTAATATGCCAAAATAAATCTTAGATTCACTGAATCTGAAACGGAGTCTGGCGTGGAGTTCTCGTGCCCATAAACAGGAAGCGCTCCTTCTTAAGAAAAGATTGATTTTACTTTAATGTTAAATGTTGGCTCTATGTATACTGTATGTATGAATATTGTATCCTAGTATTTCATTTATATTTATATTCTATGCTGTGTGACTGATATTTTGCTGCTTTAACACTATAATTTACCATTTTATCTATCTATCTATCTATCTATCTATCTATCTATCTATCTATCTATCTATCTATCTATCTATCTATCTATATCACACAGATGTTGTTGCAGAAGACTTTACGTTCCCATTTATTTCGGTATTTAAAGCAACATCTTACAGTTAATGTCAGCAAAAACAACGATAACTTTTAATATTCGGTAATAAACGGCAGCTGAAAGTAAAAGTATTCTGTTGAATATCTTTGAATATTTTAATTAATCGCGTTCATGATGATTTCATAATAATTAGAAACCGTTTACCTGCAGTTTAATCGTACTTTGAGGCGCAGATGAGATAACTTTCTAACCTGAATTTCCTTAAACTTTCGTGTTGATTTCTCTCCAGGATGAAACGATGCTGCCTTCAGGTGCTCGTCGTAAACTCGGAAATCAGATACACCGGCCAAAACAACTTACTTTCGAGTGGAAATGTCATTATGTGTAAGATATAGTAACAATAATCAATTAAACATGTGTCAGTTAAGCAAAAACAAAAACAAAAATGGAAGAAAAATATATATATTTAACTTTATTAACACATAAAAGAAACACAGAGACACAAGGAACGTTTCAAGCTTAAATCTGCAGCTTTGAATCACGAACATTTTAAAAATATTCTGACAAAATCAAATATTTAGTTTTGTCATTTCGACGGGTTAAATCTGTACTGCGCACTAGATTGTGTTTGCTCCGATTACCCATGAACGCATCGTGCTTCTCTCCATATCATTTCCAGTAATCCAACCACATCCTTTATTTACTTAAAGAAACACTGCACACATAAAAAAAATGAAAGCTTAAAACATAAGAATCAGATGATCAGATTCACCTGACATTCAACAGAAAACTGTGCTATGAATACTTTGTATAATAACTTTATTTAAAAGAGACAATTTTGCAGTTAAAGGGATATTCTACTGAAAATCTGTCCTGTTATTTTTCCCCTTAAACCTTTAATTTGAAGGAATATTCTCCGGAAATGTTCCGTAGATTCTTGAAATTATTGCAAAATGTCACTAAAAGTTGTGTTGTTGCTGCTGACTCAGATTATTATTCTAATTGTGTGACAACATTATGGGATGGATCCCTACAGAGATAGACCTTTTAGTTAAAGAGGAAGATCCTTTTAGTTTAACATGAAACAGAAATCACCATCACCAAACCCACCAGACTCCATGTTAATAATCACTACTTTTAGTGTGTATAGAGCAGCATATCTCCACCAGACTCCATGTAAATAATCACTACTTTTAGTGTGTATAGAGCAGCATATCTCCACCAGACTCCATGTAAATAATCACTACTTTTAGCGTGTATAGAGCAGCATATCTCCACCAGACTCCATGTAAATAATCACTACTTTTAGTGTGTATAGAGCAGCATATCTCCACCAGACTCCATGTAAATAATCACTACTTTTAGTGTGTATAGAGCAGCATATCTCCACCAGACTCCATGTAAATGATCACTACTTTTAGTGTGTATAGAGCAGCATATCTCCACCAGACTCCATGTAAATAATCACTACTTTTAGTCTGTATAGAGCAGCATATCTCCACCAGACTGCATGTTAATAATCACTACTTTTAGTGTGTATAGAGCAGCATATCTCCACCAGACTCCATGTAAATAATCACTACTTTTAGTGTGTATAGAGCAGCATATCTCCACCTGACTCCATGTAAATAATCACTACTTTTAGTGTGTATAGAGCAGCATATCTCCACCAGACTCCATGTAAATAATCACTACTTTTAGTGTGTATAGAGCAGCATATCTTCATGCATCTTGATATCCTTCCTTTGTTTATCCCTTTCAGTAAAACACACACACACACACACACACACACACACACACAACATGTGTCAAATATTTTGAAAATAAAAGTCAAAATATTATAAAAAAGTCAAATATTTTGAGAATAAACTTTTAAACATTATAGAAAAAAGTCAAATATTTAATATATACAGTATATATATTATATTTAATATAAGAAAAAATAGAATATATAAGAAACAAAGTTGAGAATAATTTGAGGAAAGAGTCAAAATATTTATTCATAATCAATTAAACAATTAAACACATTTGAAACAAACTTAGATTTGCGTAGAAGACAGCGGCCATTTTATTCTTAATAAATGAAAACAATAAATATTTAACACGTTTCAGTTTTAATTTGAGACGCTGGAGAAAATATCTGTGACAAAATAATTAAAACAAGTAAAAATAAAAGACTTTAGATTAAATTATTACAAAATAAAGGTCTTTTATGGTCGTTATATTCACAGCTGACACATCCACAGAGATTTAAATCACTTCTCGTCACATTAAATCAGATCTGACGACATTTCGGGAGAAATTATTCTCTGAGAACATTTGTTGTTGTTGTAGCATGATAATCCTTCCGTAGTAATACAGCATATTACTGAAGAATTAGAGAAGAGAAGTCGACAAACTTTGAGAAAAAAGTCAAAATATTTTAAGAAAAAAAAATCGAAATATTTTGATAAAAAAATCATAATATGTTGATAAAAAATCGAAATATTTTGATAAAAAAATCGAAATATTTTGATAAAAAATCGAAATATTTTGAGAAATAAATCATAATATGTTGATAAAAAAATCGAAATATTTTGATAAAAAAATCGAAATAATTTAAGAAAAAAATCATAATATTTTGAGAAAAAAGTCAAAATATTTTAAGAAAAAAAATCAAAATATTTTGAGAAAAAAATCAAAATATTTTGATAAAAAAATCGAAATATTTTGATAAAAAATCGAAATATTTTGATAAAAAATCGAAATATTTTGATAAAAAAATCAAAATTTTTAAAGAAAAAATCATAATATTTTGATAAAAAAATCGAAATATTTTAAGAAAAACAGTTGAAATATTTTAAGAAAAAAAACCAGCTTCTCTAAGTACAACAACAACAGATCCTACATTTACTCTCAACAGCAGGAACAACAGCTCTGCAGCAATGTGCAGTACAACAACAATCTGGTGTTTTATGAAGATGTAACCATGGAAACCTAATCTGGTCCAACCTCAAAATACAGCCATGACCCTGAAGATGAGCAGAACCTTTGAAGTTTTTTATGAACAGATAGAAAATGTGACTTTTTTTGCGACTTTTGTCGCTTCTTCCACGTTGGTCGACCCCGTGGTAACAAGCGCCATGACAACGAGAACGGTGTCCCTCAACGTACATTCAGAGCCGATAAGAACACGCGATCGACGGCCAATCATCTGCGTTCAGAGCCGAGTTGTTACTCCACCTTCACCTCGGGCCCGGCGTCCTCGGGGCTGCTCAGAGACGGGACGCTCTCCAGCGATTGGTTGGTTTTGCCGCCGTCCCCCAGACCGACCAGAGGACTCTTTTTGAGTCCCGTTCTGCGTTGACGCCACACGTGGACTCCTCCGAGCACCAGGACGCAGACGCAGGCCGCCAGCAGGAGGGACACCACCACCAGCTCGCTGTAGTAACTCTTCTCTGGGACACGGCGCTCGTCAGCCGCCTCCCCCCCCGACCGGGCGTCCGTCCCGAAGCCTTCGGTCGGGGACGCATCGCTCCAGTCCGTCGTCCCCGGCACACCTGAGGACGAGGACAGAAATGTTCTCCTTTAGTAACAGAACGGAGGAAAAACAAGTCTCGATGCTCGGAGGTTAAAAAAATGCAGACATTTGGGGACAGGGCTGTCCTCTGACAAGGACCTGCTGGACACCCCCGCACCAGGTTGGGGACTATATATACACACACACACACACACACACACACACACACACAGTGTCTCTGTGTCTACCTGGAAGTGTCTCTGTGTCTCTGTGTCTACCTGGAAGTGTCTCTGTCTCTGTGTCTACCTGGAAGTGTCTCTGTGTCTCTGTGTCTACCTGGAAGTGTCTCTGTGTCTCTGTGTCTACCTGGAAGTGTCTCTGTCTCTGTGTCTACCTGGAAGTGTCTCTGTGTCTCTGTGTCTACCTGGAAGTGTCTCTGTGTCTCTGTGTCTACCTGGAAGTGTCTCTGTGTCTCTGTGTCTACCTGGAAGTGTCTCTGTGTCTCTGTGTCTACCTGGAAGTGTCTCTGTGTCTCTGTGTCTACCTGGAAGTGTCTCTGTCTCTGTGTCTACCTGGAAGTGTCTCTGTCTCTGTGTCTACCTGGAAGTGTCTCTGTGTCTCTGTGTCTACCTGGAAGTGTCTCTGTGTCTCTGTGTCTACCTGGAAGTGTCTCTGTCTCTGTGTCTACCTGGAAGTGTCTCTGTGTCTCTGTGTCTACCTGGAAGTGTCTCTGTCTCTGTGTCTACCTGGAAGTGTCTCTGTCTCTGTGTCTACCTGGAAGTGTCTCTGTCTCTGTGTCTACCTGGAAGTGTCTCTGTGTCTCTGTGTCTACCTGGAAGTGTCTCTGTGTCTCTGTGTCTACCTGGAAGTGTCTCTGTCTCTGTGTCTACCTGGAAGTGTCTCTGTCTCTGTGTCTACCTGGAAGTGTCTCTGTGTCTCTGTGTCTACCTGGAAGTGTCTCTGTGTCTCTGTGTCTACCTGGAAGTGTCTCTGTCTCTGTGTCTACCTGGAAGTGTCTCTGTGTCTCTGTGTCTACCTGGAAGTGTCTCTGTCTCTGTGTCTACCTGGAAGTGTCTCTGTCTCTGTGTCTACCTGGAAGTGTCTCTGTCTCTGTGTCTACCTGGAAGTGTCTCTGTGTCTCTGTGTCTACCTGGAAGTGTCTCTGTGTCTCTGTGTCTACCTGGAAGTGTCTCTGTGTCATTTTGAGACCACGCTGCTGTTAAAGGTTTGAATGAATGAAACAAAACTGAAACCGTATCACCTTTGTCTTTCATCGTGGAGTCCTCTGGGTCTCCTGGCGGTCTCGTCGTAGACGTCTCCGGTTCCGCGATGGAAAAGTCATCTTAAATCGTTCACATGGTGTTCTTCGCCGTTGGGAAAGGGGCTGAAGGAGCGTGGGGGGGCCATCTGCGGAGGGGCAATCTGCGGGGGGGCCATCTGCGGGGGGGCAATCTGCGGGGGGGCCATCTGCCGGACGTCGTAGCTGGCGACTGCTTCCCGGTACCCGCCCTCCTCCGCCTCGCAGCGGTACGTCCCGAAGGTGTCGGCGGCGAGGAAGCTCAGGCTGCCGTCAGCTGAGCGGATGAACAGCTGGTCCGCGAGGCCTTCGGGTCGAGAGGAGGTCCAGGTCAGGGCGGCCATGTTGGAGGGTCTGCTACACGGCAGCCTCACCGCGTCGTTCAGATGGACGCTGACTTCTGGAGGACAGAGGACATTTGAATGAAAACACGTGAGAGATTAGTGGTTTTGTTGCTTTTTGCAACGACAACTGCATTAAATTCCTCTTAAAGATCGCTGAATATTTTAATATTTAAGTGATGTCACAACATTTCTCGTCACAGACAGACAACATCTGTTGTTGGTGTGAGGAGATGTTTTTACAGTGTGTTCTGGGGACAGGCAGACAGGAGGAGGACAACATGAGGACAACATGAAGACAACGTGAGGACAACATGAGGACAACATGAGGACAACGTGAGAACAACGTGAGGACAACATGAAGACAACATGAGGACAACGTGAGAACAACGTGAGGACAACTTGAGAACAACGTGAGGACAACGTGAGGACAACGTGAGGACAACATGAGGACAACATGAGGACAACGTGAGAACAACGTGAGGACAACATGAAGACAACATGAGGACAACGTAAAAACAATATGGGGACGACGTGAGGACAACGTGAGGACAACGTGAGGACAACGTGAGGACAACATGAGGACAACATGGGGACAACATGGGGACAACATGAGGACAACATGAGGACAACGTGAGGACAACATGAGGACAACATGAGGACAACGTGAGGGATAAGGCGTTACCTGTGGCTGGGAGCAGACTGTTCCTGGTCTGTCCCGGACATAGTTCTACAACATTACCGTCCTCCAGGTCTTGGGTCCTGAGGGGACAGTCAGTCATTAAAAAAGAAGGAAAAATGTCAAAAACATCAAACAAACTAACAACTAACAAAGTGACAAAACTGGGGGACGAAAGAGACAAAGACATTTCCTGACGTACAGGTTGTGTTGCCCGGCGACCGGGGCGGTGCAGGCGCCGGCGGTGCGGCTCCACCCACACAGCGGGTCTCTGGCCAGGACACACTGGCTGCAGGTCCTGTAGCCGGAGCACCGGGCCACGGGGACCGCCGCCACGCCCTCCGAGGTCCCCACGTAGAGGACTCCCTGCAGGACCAGACAACACGGGGAGGTCTATTAGAGTCCGTCAGCAGCAAAACAAGCACTTAGTGGACATAAATACTGGGGGGGGGC
Organism: Percina caprodes; assembly: GCA_013375575.1. NCBI lineage: Eukaryota > Metazoa > Chordata > Actinopteri > Perciformes > Percidae > Percina > Percina caprodes. Next base: position 42,487 of record JABXJD010000795.1, read on the forward strand.
GGGGGCTTGTTTCTCTGCCTGCAGCGATGCCTGTGACCTTGACACGGGACCAAGGTCACCGGGCCAGGGGGTGTTACCTTGGACGCAGAGAGGACGATGCTCTTCACCAGCTGAGCCCGAGAGAAGACCTGGACCTCCTCAACAACATGCGCACCCCGATTCAACAAAACCACTTTATGGAGGAATCCAGACTCTAAAACCCCAGAGAGAAGAAGAAGAGCTGTTACCCCCGATTACTACTGTCATTAGAAGAAGAAGAAGAGGTAAGTGTGTATCCTGGGGTAACCTGTGAGGAGGAAGAGGACGGTGTACGGCTTCCCATTGGCTGCCTGCGTCCTCATCGCCGCCACGTGGCTGTACTGTTGCCCTGGAGACACCAGGACGGGACCGCCTCCAACCGGCGCCACGCTGCCGCTGGTCAGGAAACTCTTCTTCACCTGCTGTAATTCAGGATCTGACGCGTTGCCCAGGCCACACTGTTGGGGGGGGGGGGAGAACCATAGAATATAATCTCTATAATCTGTCAATTATAGAGCGGTCTAGACCTGCTCTATCTGTCAATTATAGAGCGGTCTAGACCTGCTCTATCTGTCAATTATAGAGCGGTCCAGACCTGCTCTATCTGTAGATTATAGAGCGGTCTAGACCTGCTCTATCTGTAGATTATAGAGCGGTCTAGACCTGCTCTATCTGTAGATTATAGAGCGGTCCAGACCTGCTCTATCTGTAGATTATAGAGCGGTCTAGACCTGCTCTATCTGTAGATTATAGAGCGGTCTAGACCTGCTCTATCTGTAGATTATAGAGCGGTCTAGACCTGCTCTATCTGTAGATTATAGAGTGGTCTAGACCTTCTCTATCTGTAGATTATAGAGCGGTCTAGACCTTCTCTATCTGTAGATTATAGAGCGGTCTAGACCTGCTCTATCTGTAGATTATAGAGTGGTCTAGACCTTCTCTATCTGTAGATTATAGAGCGGTCTAGACCTTCTCTATCTGTAGATTATAGAGCGGTCTAGACCTGCTCTATCTGTAGATTATAGAGCGGTCTAGACCTGCTCTATCTGTAAATTATAGAGCGGTCTAGACCTGCTCTATCTGTAAATTATAGAGCGGTCTAGACCTGCTCTATCTGTAGATTATAGAGTGGTCTAGACCTGCTCTATCTGTAGATTATAGAGCGGTCTAGACCTGCTCTATCTGTAGATTATAGAGCGGTCTAGACCTGCTCTATCTGTAGATTATAGAGCGGTCTAGACCTGCTCTATCTGTAGATTATAGAGTGGTCTAGACCTGCTCTATCAGTAAATTATAGAGTGGTCTAGACCTGCTCTATCTGTAGATTATAGAGTGGTCTAGACCTGCTCTATCAGTAAATTATAGAGTGGTCTAGACCTGCTCTATCTGTAAAGTGTCTTGACATAAGTCTTGTTATGAATCGATACTATAAATAAAGTTGCATTGAAGCGTGATGGTGACGACGGGGTCCCACCTGTCCCAGGTACGGGTGCCCCCCCAGCACTGATCTCCACTGGTAGCTGTGGATGTCGAAGGTCCTGTAGCTGCCAGAGAAGACCTCCCTGATGTCCTGCAGCCGGAACACACACACAGCAGACTCTGGACCCAGGGACCTGCACCACACACACACACACACACACACACACACACACACACACACACACACACACACACACACACACACACACACACACACACACACACGTACACACACACACACACACACGTACACACACACACACACACACACACACACACACGTACACACACACACGCACACACACGTACACACACACACACACACACGCACACACACGTACACACACACACACACAAACACACGTACAGTAGGTAGGTTGGTAGGAAGGTAGGTAGGGAGGTAGGTAGGTAGGTAGGTAGGTTGGTAGGAAGGTAGGTAGGGAGGTAGGTAGGGAGGTAGGTAGGAAGGAAGGTAGGTAGGGAGGTAGGTAGGTAGGTTGGTAGGAAGGTAGGTAGGGAGGTAGGTAGGTAGGTTGGTAGGAAGGAAGGTAGGTAGGGAGGTAGGTAGGTAGGTTGGTAGGAAGGTAGGTAGGTAGGGAGGTAGGTAGGGAGGGAGAGAGGTATGGAGGTAGGGAGGAAGGTAGGTAGGTAGGGAGGTAGGGAGGTAGGGAGGGAGAGAGGTATGGAGGTAGGGAGGAAGGTAGGTAGGTAGGTAGGGAGGTAGGTAGGGAGGTAGGTAGGTAGGTAGGGAGGTAGGTAGGGAGGTAGGGAGGTAGGGAGGTAGGTAGGGAGGGAGGGAGGTAGGGAGGAGGTATGGAGGTAGGTAGGGGGAGGGAGGGAGGTATGGAGAGGGAGGGGGGAGGTAGGTAGGTAGGGAGGTAGGTAGGGAGGTAGGTAGGGAGGTAGGGAGGTAGGTAGGGAGGTAGGGAGGTAGGTAGGGGGGGAGGGAGGGAGGTAGGGAGGGAGGTAGGTAGGGAGGTAGGGAGGTAGGTAGGGAGGTAGGGAGGTAGGTAGGGG
>JABXJD010000795.1:62500-85000 GCA_013375575.1 Percina caprodes
GCCAGTCAGAAGCAGAGTATGAGGGCCCTGACAGTACCTAGGTAAGGACTACTAGCCAGTCAGAAGCAGAGTATGAGGCCCTGACAGTACCTAGGTAAGGACTACTAGCCAGTCAGAAGCAGAGTATGAGGCCCTGACAGTACCTAGGTAAGGACTACTAGCCAGTCAGGAGCAGAGTATGAGGCCCTGACAGTACCTAGGTAAGGACTACTAGCCAGTCAGAAGCAGAGTATGAGGCCCTGACAGTACCTAGGTAAGGACTACTAGCCAGTCAGGAGCAGAGTATGAGGGCCCTGACAGTACCTAGGTAAGGACTACTAGCCAGTCAGAAGCAGAGTATGAGGGCCCTGACAGTACCTAGGTAAGGACTACTAGCCAGTCAGAAGCAGAGTATGAGGGCCCTGACAGTACCTAGGTAAGGACTACTAGCCAGTCAGAAGCAGGGTATGAGGCCCTGACAGTACCTAGGTAAGGACTACTAGCCAGTCAGAAGCAGAGTATGAGGGTCCTGACAGTACCTAGGTAAGGACTACTAGCCAGTCAGAAGCAGAGTATGAGGGTCCTGACAGTACCTAGGTAAGGACTACTAGCCAGTCAGAAGCAGAGTATGAGGACCCTGACAGTACCTAGGTAAGGACTACTAGCCAGTCAGAAGCAGAGTATGAGGGCCCTGACAGTACCTAGGTAAGGACTACTAGCCAGTCAGAAGCAGAGTATGAGGACCCTGACAGTACCTAGGTAAGGACTACTAGCCAGTCAGAAGCAGAGTATGAGGCCCTGACAGTACCTAGGTAAGGACTACTAGCCAGTCAGGAGCAGAGTATGAGGGCCCTGACAGTACCTAGGTAAGGACTACTAGCCAGTCAGGAGCAGAGTATGAGGGCCTGACAGTACCTAGGTAAGGACTACTAGCCAGTCAGGAGCAGAGTATGAGGTCCTGACAGTACCTAGGTAAGGACTACTAGCCAGTCAGGAGCAGAGTATGAGGTCCTGACAGTACCTAGGTAAGGACTACTAGCCAGTCAGGAGCAGAGTATGAGGTCCTGACAGTACCTAGGTAAGGACTACTAGCCAGTCAGAAGCAGAGTATGAGGGTCCTGACAGTACCTAGGTAAGGACTACTAGCCAGTCAGGAGCAGAGTATGAGGACCCTGACAGTACCTAGGTAAGGACTACTAGCCAGTCAGGAGCAGAGTATGAGGGTCCTGACAGTACCTAGGTAAGGACTACTAGCCAGTCAGAAGCAGAGTATGAGGACCCTGACAGTACCTAGGTAAGGACTACTAGCCAGTCAGGAGCAGAGTATGAGGTCCTGACAGTACCTAGGTAAGGACTACTAGCCAGTCAGAAGCAGAGTATGAGGGTCCTGACAGTACCTAGGTAAGGACTACTAGCCAGTCAGGAGCAGAGTATGAGGTCCTGACAGTACCTAGGTAAGGACTACTAGCCAGTCAGAAGCAGAGTATGAGGGCCCTGACAGTACCTAGGTAAGGACTACTAGCCAGTCAGAAGCAGAGTATGAGGGCCCTGACAGTACCTAGGTAAGGACTACTAGCCAGTCAGAAGCAGAGTATGAGGGCCCTGACAGTACCTAGGTAAGGACTACTAGCCAGTCAGGAGCAGAGTATGAGGGCCCTGACAGTACCTAGGTAAGGACTACTAGCCAGTCAGGAGCAGAGTATGAGGGCCCTGACAGTACCTAGGTAAGGACTACTAGCCAGTCAGAAGCAGAGTATGAGGCCCTGACAGTACCTAGGTAAGGACTACTAGCCAGTCAGAAGCAGAGTATGAGGGCCTGACAGTACCTAGGTAAGGACTACTAGCCAGTCAGAAGCAGAGTAGGGGGCCCTGACAGTACCTAGGTAAGGACTACTAGCCAGTCAGAAGCAGAGTATGAGGGCCCTGACAGTACCTAGGTAAGGACTACTAGCCAGTCAGAAGCAGAGTATGAGGTCCTGACAGTACCTAGGTAAGGACTACTAGCCAGTCAGGAGCAGAGTATGAGGTCCTGACAGTACCTAGGTAAGGACTACTAGCCAGTCAGAAGCAGAGTATGAGGACCCTGACAGTACCTAGGTAAGGACTACTAGCCAGTCAGGAGCAGAGTATGAGGTCCTGACAGTACCTAGGTAAGGACTACTAGCCAGTCAGAAGCAGAGTATGAGGGTCCTGACAGTACCTAGGTAAGGACTACTAGCCAGTCAGGAGCAGAGTATGAGGTCCTGACAGTACCTAGGTAAGGACTACTAGCCAGTCAGAAGCAGAGTATGAGGGCCCTGACAGTACCTAGGTAAGGACTACTAGCCAGTCAGAAGCAGAGTATGAGGGCCCTGACAGTACCTAGGTAAGGACTACTAGCCAGTCAGGAGCAGAGTATGAGGGCCCTGACAGTACCTAGGTAAGGACTACTAGCCAGTCAGGAGCAGAGTATGAGGGCCCTGACAGTACCTAGGTAAGGACTACTAGCCAGTCAGGAGCAGAGTATGAGGCCCTGACAGTACCTAGGTAAGGACTACTAGCCAGTCAGAAGCAGAGTATGAGGCCCTGACAGTACCTAGGTAAGGACTACTAGCCAGTCAGAAGCAGAGTATGAGGGCCCTGACAGTACCTAGGTAAGGACTACTAGCCAGTCAGAAGCAGAGTATGAGGGCCCTGACAGTACCTAGGTAAGGACTACTAGCCAGTCAGAAGCAGAGTATGCAGCTGATTTGGGTTAAAATAGATTAATAACAAGTAGTTTAAGGACAGGATTGTGTTCCAGCCTCGGAATCTAACAACCAGCTGACGTGGAGAGGACTGAGACATTAGAAAGGAGAAGGCGGATTCTCCGAGTTTCACTTCCTCCGTTCTGGTTTCACTCAGCGACACGAAGAAACAACTGATCTGGAGAAGAAAACAAGACAACAACAACATGGGACTAGAGTCCAGGTCCCTAGTCTCTGAGTTAGAGTCCAGGTCCCAAGTCTCTGAGCTAGAGTCCAGGTCCCAAGTCTCTGAGCTAGAGTCCAGGTCCCAAGTCTCTGAGCTAGAGTCCAGGTCCCTAGTCTCTGAGTTAGAGTCCAGGTCCCAAGTCTCTGAGCTAGAGTCCAGGTCCCAAATCTCTGAGCTAGAGTCCAGGTCCCAAGTCTCTGAGCTAGAGTCCAGGTCCCAAGTCTCTGAGCTAGAGTCCAGGTCCCAAGTCTCTGAGCTAGAGTCCAGGTCCCTAGTCTCTGAGTTAGAGTCCAGGTCCCAAGTCTCTGAGCTAGAGTCCAGGTCCCAAATCTCTGAGCTAGAGTCCAGGTCCCAAGTCTCTGAGCTAGAGTCCAGGTCCCAAGTCTCTGAGCTAGAGTCCAGGTCCCAAGTCTCTGAGCTAGAGTCCAGGTCCCAAGTCCACTCTGAAGTTTTTTTCCGCTTCCACACAGATCAATAAAAACAATAATTCTTCTTCTTGATTTGTAGTTTTCTGTAGTGACGAACTTGAAGCTTAAAGAAACATGAAGGAAGGATTTGTAGTTTAAAGATTAAACACTGAACTACATTATTTTACTGCAGGAACAGGAAGTCCTAATATTTTCAAGAGAAAAAGGTCAAAAAGTCCTAATATTTCAAAATAAAAAGACCTAATATTTCAAGATAGAAAGTCCTAATCTTTCAAAATAAAACAAACATCCTATTTCAAAATAAAAGTCCTAATATTTAAAAAAGAAAAATTCCAAATCTTCCAAAATAAAACATTCTATTTCAAAATAAAAGTCCTAATATTTCAAGATAAAAAGTCCTAATATTTCAAGATAAAAGTCCTAATCTTTCAAAATAAAACATCCTATTTCAAGATAAAAATTCTTAATATTTCAAAATAAAATCCTAATATTTTAAGATAAAGTCCAGTTTTGATGATATTTACAGACTTTTAATTCAGATCATTTTACTGTCCCGTGTAACAGAGTATTTTAGGAAGGGAGGGAGGAAGGAAGGAAGGGAGGGAGGAAGGAAGGAAGGAAAGAAGAAGGAAAGAAGGGAGGGAGGAAGGAAAAAAGGAAGGAAAGAAGGAAGGGAGGGAGGAAGGAAGGAAAGAAGAAGGAAAGAAGGGAGGGAGGAAGGAAGGAAAGAAGGAAGGGAGGGAGGAAGGAAGGAAAGAAGAAGGAAAGAAGGGAGGGAGGAAGGAAGGAAAGAAGGAAGGGAGGGAAGAAGGAAGGAAGGAAGGAAAGAAGAAGGAAGTAAAGAAGGGAGGGAGGGAGGGAGGAAGGAAAGAAGAAGGAAAGAAGGAAGGGAGGGAGTGAGGAAGGAAAGAAGAAGGAAAGAAGGAAGGGAGGGAGTGAGGAAGGAAAGAAGAAGGAAAGAAGGGAGGAAATAAAACGATGGATTCAAACGTTGTATAATATCAACTTTACTCTGAGTTACAACCTGATGAAACATTAACAAAATAAAATGAAAGAATATAAGATTATAAATGATGTCTGGTGTCCTTTCTATAGAGAAACCTGGGGGCTCTATAGAGAAACCTGGGGGCTCTATAGAGAAACCTGGGGGCTCTATAGAGAAACCTGGGGGCTCTATAGAGAAACCTGGGGGGGGGGGCTCTATAAAGAAACCTGGGGGGGGGGGGCTCTATAGAGAAACCTGGGGGCTCTATAGAGAAACCTGGGGGCTCTATAGAGAAACCTGGGTGTGTCCTTTCAATCATTTGAAGTTGAAAAAATATTTCCCATGAGCCTCCTGGGCGTCCTGACACGGAGACAAACGACTCGTTTCGCTGCGACGACGTTTAGAAAGTCGACTCGTTGAAGCGGCGGCTCCACGCCGGACATCCTGGTCCTTTCTGGCTCCGCCTCCAACGCTGTACCCGGCCCATCATGCATCCCTGGTCCTACCCCTGAGACACGAAGACGCCCCAGAAACAAAGTCCCGCAGAGCGTCCCGGACCACCGCTTTGACAACTTAGCTCAACTTTGATCGCAGGGTCCTTGAGCAAGGCACTGAACCCCCGGCTGGGGCCGCTGTGTCACTGTAATATGACATCATCTCAGAGTGTCCACGGTGCTGCGGAGCAAGGCACTACCACGTATTTACAGTTCCTGTATGTTCATTAAGAATTAAGTGAGAAATCCGACGACTGAGTGCAAACTGGGTAATGAAGTCATCTTCATCTTCATCATCTTCTTCTTCTTCAACGGGTTGAACAGGAGAACTTGTCAGAGCGGTGACGAGTCGACTTTGTGAGGGTTTGTGGGTCGAACCGGAGGAGCTCGTCTGCATAGAGACAACAAGAGATATTCTTAAAAGATAAAACTGAACTTTTTAAGTTCCACTGGATCCTAATTTGTAGTGTTGAGCAGCATATCTCCACCAGACTCCATGTAAATAATCACTACTTTTAGCGTGTATAGAGCAGCATATCTCCACCAGGCTCCATGTAAATAATCACTACTTTTAGTGTGTATAGAGCAGCATATCTCCACCAGACTCCATGTAAATAATCACTACTTTTAGTGTGTATAGAGCAGCATATCTCCACCAGACTCCATGTAAATTATATTTGTTACTAGTTTTACTACTGCTCCATTTTTTATGGTAATTTGGTTAAAAAGAAACTCATATTTCAGATATAGACATTTTTTAAAGGGTCAGATTGACCCGAGGACAACAGGAGGGTTAAGTGGCTTTGGGTGTGCGTCATGCTGATTTGTCGACCAATCAGATCGTCTAGATTTCTAAATGAAGCATGTAACACGTACCTGTTGGGGGCGGCTGCCGGTGCGACGGCTGCGTGATGCGGTTTGGTGCTGGCGGCGTAGCCGGGGTGGGGGGGGATGTGGGGGGGCGCGCCCAGCAGGCGGGGCTTTATGGCCACCACAGGTTTGGGGGGAGCAGCGACCTGAAGAGAGAAGCATGAGCTGTTTCCTACGTCAACGTTAACAATAAAGTTTTTACAGCTGCGTTCTAGAGGTCTCTAACAATCACTGTGTGTGTCTGTGTGTGTGTGTGTGTGTTTGGGACCTATGTGTGTGTGTGTGTGTGTGTGTTTGGGGCCTATGTGTGTGTGTGTGTGTGTGTTTGGGGCCTATGTGTGTGTGTGTGTGTGTGGGGCCTATGTGTGTGTGTGTGTGTGTTTGGGGTTTGTGTGTGTGTGTGTGTGTGTGTGTTTGGGGCTTGTGTGTGTGTGTGTGTGTTTGGGGCCTATGTGTGTGTGTGTGTGTGTCTGTCTGTCTGGGGCCTGTGTGTGTGTGTGTGTGTGTGTGTGTGTTTGGGGCTTGTGTGTGTGTCTGTGTGTGTGTGTGTGTGTGTGTGTCTGGGGCCTGTGTGTGTGTGTGTCTGTGTGTGTGTGTGTATATATGTGTGTATGTGTGTTGCTCTGTTCCTGATTCAACCAGTAACCAATCACAGTGATTAATCCATCCACCAATCAGGAACAAAGATTACAGCGACCAATCAGAGTGAGATCTCACCTCATCACGTCATTCAGAGCCTCTCTACATGCTAAGCACAAGCAAGCTACATGCTAACAGCTGTTAGCGGGCAGGTGTACCTGTCCAGGTGTGGCGGGGTCGGGGGAGGGGCTTGTTGGGGGCTGGTCGCCTCACAAGCAGCTGGAAGGTTAGTGAGGAGGAAGAGATGAGAACGAGAGACATATAGTTATTATAGTCAAAATCTAGTTAGTTATTATAGTTAAAATCTAGTTATTATAGTTAAAATCTAGTTATTATAGTTAAAATCTAGTTATTATAGTCAAAATCTAGTTATTATAGTTAAAATCTAGTTATTATAGTCAAAATCTAGTTATTATAGTTAAAATCTAGTTATTATAGTTAAAATCTAGTTATTATAGTCAAAATCTAGTTATTATAGTTAAAATCTAGTTATTATAGTTAAAATGTAGTTATTATGGTTATAATCTAGTTATTATAGTCAAAATCTAGTTAGTTATTATAGTTAGAATCTAGTTATTATAGTTAAAATCTAGTTATTATAGTTAAAATCTAGTTATTATAGTTAAAATCTAGTTATTATAGTCAAAATCTAGTTAGTTATTATAGTTAAAATCTAGTTATTATAGTTAAAATCTAGTTAGTTATTATAGTTAAAATCTAGTTATTATAGTTAAAATCTAGTTATTATAGTTAAAATCTAGTTATTATAGTTAGAATCTAGTTATTATAGTTAAAATCTAGTTATTATAGTCAAAATCTAGTTATTATAGTTAAAATCTAGTTATTATAGTTAAAATCTAGTTATTATAGTTAGAATCTAGTTATTATAGTTAAAATCTAGTTATTATAGTCAAAATCTAGTTATTATGGTTAAAATCTAGTTATTATAGTTAAAATCTAGTTATTATAGTCAAAATCTAGTTATTATGGTTAAAATCTAGTTATTATAGTTAAAATCTAGTTATTATGGTTAAAATCTAGTTATTATAGTTAAAATCTAGTTATTATAGTTAAAATCTAGTTATTATAGTTAAAATCTAGTTATTATAGTCAAAATCTAGTTAGTTATTATAGTTAAAATCTAGTTATTATAGTTAAAATCTAGTTAGTTATTATAGTTAAAATCTAGTTATTATAGTTAAAATCTAGTTATTATAGTTAAAATCTAGTTATTATAGTTAAAATCTAGTTATTATAGTTAAAATCTAGTTATTATAGTCAAAATCTAGTTATTATGGTTAAAATCTAGTTATTATAGTTAAAATCTAGTTATTATAGTCAAAATCTAGTTATTATGGTTAAAATCTAGTTATTATAGTTAAAATCTAGTTATTATAGTTAAAATCTAGTTATTATGGTTAAAATCTAGTTATTATAGTTAAAATCTAGTTATTATAGTTAAAATCTAGTTATTATAGTTAAAATCTAGTTATTATAGTTAAAATCTAGTTATTATAGTCAAAATCTAGTTATTATAGTCAAAATCTAGTTATTATAGTTAAAATCTAGTTATTATGGTTAAAATCTAGTTATTATAGTCAAAATCTAGTTATTATAGTCAAAATCTAGTTATTATGGTTAAAATCTAGTTATTATGGTTAAAATCTAGTTATTATAGTTAAAATCTAGTTATTATAGTTAAAATCTAGTTATTATGGTTAAAATCTAGTTATTATAGTTAAAATCTAGTTATTATAGTCAAAATCTAGTTATTATAGTTAAAATCTAGTTATTATAGTCAAAATCTAGTTATTATAGTTAAAATCTAGTTATTATAGTTAAAATCTAGTTATTATAGTTAAAATCTAGTTATTATAGTTAAAATCTAGTTATTATAGTTAAAATCTAGTTATTATAGTCAAAATCTAGTTATTATAGTCAAAATCTAGTTATTATGGTTAAAATCTAGTTATTATAGTTAAAATCTAGTTATTATAGTCAAAATCTAGTTATTATGGTTAAAATCTAGTTATTATAGTTAAAATCTAGTTATTATAGTTAAAATCTAGTTATTATAGTCAAAATCTAGTTATTATAGTTAAAATCTAGTTATTATAGTTAAAATCTAGTTATTATAGTCAAAATCTAGTTATTATAGTTAAAATCTAGTTATTATAGTTAAAATCTAGTTATTATAGTTAAAATCTAGTTATTATAGTTAAAATCTAGTTATTATAGTTAAAATCTAGTTATTATAGTCAAAATCTAGTTATTATGGTTAAAATCTAGTTATTATAGTTAAAATCTAGTTATTATAGTTAAAATCTAGTTATTATAGTCAAAATCTAGTTATTATAGTTAAAATCTAGTTATTATAGTTAAAATCTAGTTATTATAGTTAAAATCTAGTTATTATAGTCAAAATCTAGTTATTATAGTTAAAATCTAGTTATTATAGTCAAAATCTAGTTATTATAGTTAAAATCTAGTTATTATAGTCAAAATCTAGTTATTATAGTTAAAATCTAGTTATTATAGTTAAAATCTAGTTATTATAGTTAAAATCTAGTTATTATAGTCAAAATCTAGTTATTATAGTTAAAATCTAGTTATTATAGTCAAAATCTAGTTATTATAGTTAAAATCTAGTTATTATAGTTAAAATCTAGTTATTATAGTTAAAATCTAGTTATTATAGTTAAAATCTAGTTATTATAGTCAAAATCTAGTTATTATAGTTAAAATCTAGTTATTATAGTCAAAATCTAGTTATTATAGTTAAAATCTAGTTATTATAGTTAAAATCTAGTTATTATAGTCAAAATCTAGTTATTATAGTTAAAATCTAGTTATTATAGTCAAAATCTAGTTATTATAGTTAAAATCTAGTTATTATAGTCAAAATCTAGTTATTATAGTTAAAATCTAGTTATTATAGTTAAAATCTAGTTATTATAGTTAAAATCTAGTTATTATAGTCAAAATCTAGTTATTATAGTTAAAATCTAGTTATTATAGTTAAAATCTAGTTATTATAGTTAAAATCTAGTTATTATGGTTAAAATCTAGTTATTATAGTTAAAATCTAGTTATTATAGTTAAAATCTAGTTATTATAGTCAAAATCTAGTTATTATAGTTAAAATCTAGTTATTATAGTTAAAATCTAGTTATTATAGTTAAAATCTAGTTATTATAGTTAAAATCTAGTTATTATAGTTAAAATCTAGTTATTATAGTCAAAATCTAGTTATTATAGTTAAAATCTAGTTATTATAGTTAAAATCTAGTTATTATAGTCAAAATCTAGTTATTATAGTTAAAATCTAGTTATTATAGTTAAAATCTAGTTATTATAGTTAAAATCTAGTTATTATAGTCAAAATCTAGTTATTATAGTTAAAATCTAGTTATTATAGTTAAAATCTAGTTATTATAGTCAAAATCTAGTTATTATAGTCAAAATCTAGTTATTATGGTTAAAATCTAGTTATTATAGTTAAAATCTAGTTATTATAGTTAAAATCTAGTTATTATAGTCAAAATCTAGTTATTATAGTTAAAATCTAGTTATTATAGTCAAAATCTAGTTATTATAGTTAAAATCTAGTTATTATAGTCAAAATCTAGTTATTATAGTTAAAATCTAGTTATTATAGTCAAAATCTAGTTATTATAGTTAAAATCTAGTTATTATAGTCAAAATCTAGTTATTATAGTTAAAATCTAGTTATTATAGTTAAAATCTAGTTATTATAGTTAAAATCTAGTTATTATAGTCAAAATCTAGTTATTATAGTTAAAATCTAGTTATTATAGTTAAAATCTAGTTATTATAGTCAAAATCTAGTTATTATAGTCAAAATCTAGTTATTATAGTTAAAATCTAGTTATTATGGTTAAAATCTAGTTATTATAGTTAAAATCTAGTTATTATAGTCAAAATCTAGTTATTATAGTTAAAATCTAGTTATTATAGTTAACATCTAGTTATTATAGTTAAAATCTAGTTATTATAGTCAAAATCTAGTTATTATAGTTAAAATCTAGTTATTATAGTCAAAATCTAGTTATTATAGTTAAAATCTAGTTATTATAGTCAAAATCTAGTTATTATAGTTAAAATCTAGTTATTATAGTTAACATCTAGTTATTATAGTTAAAATCTAGTTATTATAGTCAAAATCTAGTTATTATAGTTAAAATCTAGTTATTATAGTTAACATCTAGTTATTATAGTTAACATCTAGTTATTATAGTTATTAGTGCTGCATGCAGACAGAAACGTGAGGAAATGTAAGAAACAGTCATGCAGTCCTGGTCCTGGTCCTGGTCCTGGTCACACCTGCGTGACATCTGATATCTTTTTTATTATTTAATACTGGGACATATTAATGGACATTTGTGGTAATACGCCAGAGTCTAATGCCAAAAGGCTATTTTACAATTTCTGAGGGTCTGGACCGAGACTTTGAGGGGTCTTGGCCGAGACTTTGAGGGGTCTAGACCGAGACTTTGAGGGGTCTTGGCCGAGACTTTGAGGGATCTAGACCGAGACTTTGAGGGGTCTAGACCGAGACTTTGAGGGGTCTAGACCGAGACTTTGAGGGGTCTAGACCGACTCTTTGAGGGGTCTGGACCGAGACTTTGAGGGGTCTAGACCGAGACTTTGAGGGGTCTTGGCCGAGACTTTGAGGGGTCTAGACCGAGACTTTGAGGGGTCTGGACCGAGACTTTGAGGGGTCTGGACTGAGACTGAGGGGTCTTGGCTGAGACTTTGAGGGGTCTGGACCGAGACTTTGAGGGGTCTTGGCCGAGACTTTGAGGGGTCTGGACCGAGACTTTGAGGGGTCTGGACCGAGACTTTGAGGGGTCTTGGCCGAGACTTTGAGGGGTCTGGACCGAGACTTTGAGGGGTCTTGGCCGAGACTTTGAGGGGTCTGGACCGAGACTTTGAGGGGTCTGGACCGAGTCTTTGAGGGGTCTGGACCGAGACTTTGAGGGGTCTAGACCGAGACTTTGAGGGGTCTGGACCGAGACTTTGAGGGGTCTGGACCGAGACTTTGAGGGGTCTTTTTCATGACAGAATTTCTGTTTTTTTTAAATCAATATTAGGAATAATTTTATATAAATGAGTTTTATTGACAGTGAATTAAAAAAAACATTGAAAAAAGTGACAAAAACAATTAATTTTCCATTAATAAGTGTAAAACTATAATTAATATAATATAATTAGCTGAAATATAGTCGGCGAAGTTCATCTAACACAGAATTAGATAAATATACATTAATATCTAATAACTAAAACGGGAGAATCTCCTCCACAGTGGAAACACGCAGACAGACAGCAACACCACACACTGAAGGCAGGGGACTGTACCTGGTCGGGGGGGTCGGGGGGCAGAGGCTTGGTGGGGGCAGGTCGCTGTTCAATGGGTTGAAGCAGTAGAGAGAGGTGAGAAGAGCAGCAGGTCAGTGGAGGATCAGGACCAGGCCTCCAGAGAACAGACTCAGCATGGTCACATATTTATACGGGGCGTTTATACTTTTTCAGCATAAATTGCAGATTTTTGCGCAAAATAATGCAGAGCTTGCATGATTCAAAATCCGAATTTTGTTGCAAAAAAGTCACAAATATCTTATATAGCGGCCGATATATAGGTTGGTATGGGTATATTGGCCGATATATAGGTCGGTATGGGTATATTGGCCGATATATAGGTCGGTATGGGTATATTGGCCGATATATAGGTCGGTATGGGTATATTGGCCGATATATAGGTCGGTATGGGTATATTGGCCGATATATAGGTCGGTATGGGTATATTGGCCGATATATAGGTCGGTATGGGTATATTGGCCAATATATAGGTCGGTATGGGTATATTGGCCGATATATCGGTCGGTATCGGTATATATTGGCCGATATATAGGTCGGTATCGGTATATTGGCTGATATATAGGCCGATGTTAAACTTTAGTCATACAACAAGCTAACTGAACTAGCATGACATGCTACCAGTGGCCTGATCCAGACTCCGCTCCACGGTCTCGGAATAACCGATGTATAAGAACTGATCTATAAGAACTGATCTAGTCCCATTAAATTAACTGAAGCCCTGTAACTGCCCCATGTGACCTGTTCCTTTCCTCTATGTGTGACGCTAGTTTGGTTGTTTTATGCTGTATTCTGTATTTCTATGTGCTGCATTTCTATATGCTGTATGTCTATGTGCTGTATGTCTATGTGCTGTATTTCTACGTGCTGTATTTCTATGTGCTGTAAGTCTATGTGCTGTATGTCTATGTGCTGTATGTCTATGTGCTGTATATCTATGTGCTGTATTTCTATGTGCTGTATGTCTATGTGCTGTATGTCTATGTGCGTCTATGTGCTGTATGTCTATGTGCTGTATGTCTATGTGCTGTATGTCTATGTGCTGTATTTCTATATGCTGAATGTCTATATGCTGTATGTCTATGTGCTGTATTTCTATATGCTGTATGTCTATGTGCTGTATGTCTATGTGCTGTATGTCTATGTGCTGTATTTCTATATGCTGTATGTCTATATGCTGTATGTCTATATGCTGTATGTCTATGTGCTGTATGTCTATGTGCTGTATGTCTATATGCTGTATTTCTATGTAATTGTAACAGCTGTGCCGTCTCCCTCTGAAAACAGATTTAGATCTCGGGGACTTCCTGGTTAAATAAAGAAATAAAAAACCAATAACAGTCTCGTTATAGGACAACAACACAGACACGGAGACGCCACAGAGACACGGTTGCTTAGCAACACGGACACAGACGGTGACTCCTCCAGGTGAGTTACCTGCGGCAGGGGTTTTAAGGCGGGGTCAGGGGGGAGTGGCTTAGTGGGAGGAGCAGGTCTGTCATGAACCTGATAGGAGAGAAAACAGGAAGCAGAGTGACACATGCACAGGAGAAGAGACTACCAGAGGTCAGAGGTCAGCAGGCGTGTTAATGGGAGACAACATCTGCAATGCCACTTCCTTCTTCTTCTTTCACAATAAAGGCACGTTGCAACATGTTCTGTTACATAGTTCACCAGTTCAGGAAGTTGATGATGAAATGGGTGAATATATATATATATATATATATATATATATATATATATATATATATATATATATATATATATATATATATATATATATATATATATATTGCAGGCTGCAAACTGGTTTAAAGGTTTTAGGTATTCGGTGAAAAGGTTTAATTGTTTTCTGCAGAGAACAATCAGAATGACCAGAACAGCTTTCACAATGTCCAGAGTTACAGAGTGGACACAGTTCTGTGTCCCAAACAGTATATGACAGTCATTATATCCCCGTGCCCCCCCAGCAGAAACCAGGCCATGTTTGGAAACCACTCTAATCTTAAACAAAACCCTTCATGTTCTCCCTCAGACTGGAGCCAACATGTCCCCGTGCATCTGTCTCTAGTGTGTCAAAAGTGACTGTGCCAGTCATTCTGTCTTTAGGAGACAGACACCTATCTTGTCTCTAGATTGGTGCCCGGCTCCAGCCTAGAACCTGGGACCTGGGACCTGGTGGTCCAGCATATCTTCCAGGCCTTGTTTTCCTGTGCATTAGTCCTTAGGGGAGAGATGCAGAGTCACAACATGTTTAGCTGTCTCTAGAACTGAAGAACTCCTAGTAGGATATATTTTATGAGACATATTTCAACAGTACAAAGAGGATTTTACTTATTAATAGTAAAACTAATTAATCACTTAAGAAATGAACAATTATTGAAAATAAATCATTGTCTATGTAATTTTCCCATTACAATATATGTATATATATATATATATATACACACACACACACACACACACACACACACACACACACACACACACATATATATATATATAGGATTTCTTGACATCAGCTACTTCTTCTATTTGTCTGTGTATATATATATACTTCTACAGACAGACATATACAGTATGTATAAATATATAAATATAATTTTTTTATATTTATTTATAAATTTATTTATTATAGTGACAGGGACATACATGGGGGCAAAGGGTCCCTGATAGGTTGAATATTCCTTCTGCAGGTATTCAAATGTATTTTCATATTTTTATATCTTCGTTCGTTGAGACATTCATGAAAAACAGGACAGATTTTAAATATTGTTTTTTTTTATCCGGCCTGTTAAGAGCCTCGGGTGTGCGGTTGCTATGGTTACCTCTTTGTGCGGAGGGGTCAGTGGGATGTCCGTGGGGGGGTTCAGGTGGTATCTCAGGGGTCGGACCTGCTCGCCGTTCCTGCCGTCCACTCGCTCCGTCACCGGCGTTCTGACCACACGGGAATATAGAAACTCTGTTACCTTGGAGACGTCATGACATCATGACACCATAACATCATGACAACATGACATCATGACATCATGACATGACATCATGACAACATGACATCATGACATCATGACATGACATCATGACAACATGACATCATGACACCATGACAACATGACATGACATCATGACAACATGACACCATGACAACATGACATCATGACAACATGACATCATGACAACATGACACCATGACAACATGACACCATGACAACAAGACACCATGACAACATGACATCATGACAACATGACAACATGACAACATGACATCATGACAACATGACAACAAGACACCATGACACCATGACAACAAGACACCATGACAACAAGACACCATGACAACATGACATCATGACATCATGACAACATGACACTATGACATCATGACAACATGACAACATGACAACATGACATCATGACAACATGACAACAAGACACCATGACACCATGACAACAAGACACCATGACAACAAGACACCATGACAACATGACACCATGACATCATGACAACATGACACTATGACATCATGACAACATGACAACATGACATCATGACAACATGACACCATGACAACATGACATCATGACAACATGACATCATGACAACATGACACCATGACAACAAGACACCATGACAACATGACAACATGACAACAAGACACCATGACAACATGACACCATGACATCATGACAACATGACAACATGACACCATGACATCATGACAACATGACAACATGACAACATGACACCATGACAACATGACACCATGACACCATGACACCATGACACCATGACATCATGACACCATGACACCATGACATCATGACTCAGCGTAAACTACACGCCAACTTCCCGACGCAGGGTGGCGTGAGTTATTCATTCGCATTCTGAGTTATCCACATGTATGTCTACGCTGTTTACGGGGGAACACACACCGATTATTGATGCATCCATGTTTTTATGTACATTTAAAAAAAAATATAAATCTGAGTTTGTTAGATTTTGACATATATTCATCACACACTGTTGTACATATTATTTTCCAGTCTATGGTTTTTCACATCCACAAACTAAACCAACAACCAGACTTAAAGCTGCACCTCTTTAAGCTTAGAGGACTCCATTACCCAGAATCCTCAGTGAGCTGTCCAGTGTTTGATGTGAGACTTCCACCCTCAGTGCAGCTTTAAGATCTAGAGGAGCGTCGGCGAGGTGAAGATTTAACCCTCCTGCTGTCCTCAGAGAGTTTATAGTGGAAAACAGTGGAGCTCCTTATTGTATTCATTGACTTTTAGGTGTTTTATTCAATTTTACAGCATTATACTGATTATACTGACAGTCTGTGATTATCCATAAACATCCGCTGATGAAATTAAGTCAAAATAATTCAGAGTTTCAGCTTTTTTAACACAAAAATAGGATATAATGTTACATAAATAAAAAGTTAATGTCAAACTAGAGGAAATAAGTTGGTGTTAGTGGTGTATTGTCTGGTGATAGGACTCCATGTAAATAATCACTACTTTTAGCGTGTATAGAGCAGCATATCTCCACCAGACTCCATGTAAATAATCACTACTTTTAGTGTGTATAGAGCAGCATATCTCCACCAGACTCCATGTAAATAATCACTACTTTTAGTGTGTATAGAGCAGCATATCTCCACCAGACTCCATGTAAATAATCACTACTTTTAGCGTGTATAGAGCAGCATATCTCCACCAGACTCCATGTTAATAATCACTACTTTTAGTGTGTATAGAGCAGCATATCTCCACCAGACTCCATGTAAATAATCACTACTTTTAGTGTGTATAGAGCAGCATATCTCCACCAGACTCCATGTAAATAATCACTACTTTTAGTGTGTATAGAGCAGCATATCTCCACCAGACTCCATGTAAATAATCACTACTTTTAGCGTGTATAGAGCAGCATATCTCCACCAGACTCCATGTTAATAATCACTACTTTTAGTGTGTATAGAGCAGCATATCTCCACCAGACTCCATGTAAATAATCACTACTTTTAGCGTGTATAGAGCAGCATATCTCCACCAGACTCCATGTTAATAATCACTACTTTTAGCGTGTATAGAGCAGCATATCTCCACCAGACTCCATGTAAATAATCACTACTTTTAGCGTGTATAGAGCAGCATATCTCAACCAGACTCCATGTAAATAATCACTGCTTTTAGCGTGTATAGAGCAGCATATCTCCACCAGACTCCATGTAAATAATGACTACTTTTAGCGTGTATAGAGCAGCATATCTCCACCAGACTCCATGTAAATAATCACTACTTTTAGTGTGTATAGAGCAGCATATCTCCACCAGACTCCATGTAAATAATCACTACTTTTAGCGTGTATAGAGCAGCATATCTCCACCAGACTCCATGTTAATAATCACTACTTTTAGTGTGTATAGAGCAGCATATCTCCACCAGACTCCATGTAAATAATCACTACTTTTAGTGTGTATAGAGCAGCATATCTCCACCAGACTCCATGTAAATAATCACTACTTTTAGCGTGTATAGAGCAGCATATCTCCACCAGACTCCATGTTAATAATCACTACTTTTAGTGTGTATAGAGCAGCATATCTCCACCAGACTCCATGTAAATAATCACTACTTTTAGCGTGTATGGAGCAGCATATCTCCACCAGACTCCATGTTAATAATCACTACTTTTAGCGTGTATAGAGCAGCATATCTCAACCAGACTCCATGTAAATAATCACTGCTTTTAGCGTGTATAGAGCAGCATATCTCAACCAGACTCCATGTAAATAATCACTACTTTTAGCGTGTATAGAGCAGCATATCTCCACCAGACTCCATGTAAATAATCACTACTTTTAGCGTGTATAGAGCAGCATATCTCCACCAGACTCCATGTAAATAATCACTACTTTTAGCGTGTATAGAGCAGCATATCTCCACCAGACTCCATGTAAATAATCACTACTTTTAGCGTGTATAGAGCAGCATATCTCCACCAGACTCCATGTAAATAATCACTACTTTTAGCGTGTATAGAGCAGCATATCTCCACCAGACTCCATGTAAATAATCACTACTTTTAGCGTGTATAGAGCAGCATATCTCCACCAGACTCCATGTAAATAATCACTACTTTTAGTGTGTATAGAGCAGCTTATCTCCACCAGACTCCATGTAAATAATCACTACTTTTAGCGTGTATAGAGCAGCATATCTCCACCAGACTCCATGTTAATAATCACTACTTTTAGTGTGTATAGAGCAGCATATCTCCACCAGACTCCATGTAAATAATCACTACTTTTAGCGTGTATAGAGCAGCATATCTCCACCAGACTCCATGTAAATAATCACTACTTTTAGTGTGTATAGAGCAGCATATCTCCACCAGACTCCATGTAAATAATCACTACTTTTAGCGTGTATAGAGCAGCATATCTCCACCAGACTCCATGTAAATAATCACTACTTTTAGCGTGTATAGAGCAGCATATCTCCACCAGACTCCATGTAAATAATCACTACTTTTAGCGTGTATAGAGCAGCATATCTCCACCAGACTCCATGTAAATAATCACTACTTTTAGTGTGTATAGAGCAGCATATCTCCACCAGACTCCATGTAAATAATCACTACTTTTAGCGTGTATAGAGCAGCATATCTCCACCAGACTCCATGTAAATAATCACTACTTTTAGCGTGTATAGAGCAGCATATCTCCACCAGACTCCATGTAAATAATCACTACTTTTAGTGTGTATAGAGCAGCATATCTCCACATGTAAATGGGTGAATTAAGAGTTTATTCCAACCAGACCAGAGTGGTGATTGTTGATGAACCAATACAGCTTTTGGTAGTTTTATTTAGTCTCTCAGTTTGACCAAGGAGGACAACACAGGGTTAAAGTCTGTCACCGCGCTGAGTCTACAGTCTACAGAGCACAACAGGAAGTACCTGGAGAAGTGGGCGGGGTCAAACTCCAAACCCAACATCTCACAGTGAGTCACACTGCATTATGGGTAAGAAAAAAAACACCAGAATCAGACTCAACACAAGTATTTAACTCAAAACAGTTGTAGTTTTCAGCATCTTTTCAACTTTATACCTTGTAGTCATTTTACTACTATGTATATATATATATATATATATATATATATATATATATATATATATATATATATATATATATATATATATATTATTAATTCTGCAGTGACGAGTCACTGAACGAAACTGTCACACACACACACACAACCACTCACACGCGCAGACACACACACAACCATGCCGACACACACATGCACGCACGCAAAACTCACACACACACACACACACACACACACACACACACACATAGAGACAAACACACACAGACACACAAAACTCACACAGACACACACACACGCACACAGTATTACCGGTTGTGCTGCCGAGACTTGTGCAGCGGGTTGTTGGGTCCCAGGCAGAGGAAGCTCTGGCGGAAGCGAGGGAAGCGCAGAGCGAGGAAGAGGAGCACCACCGGCAGGACGAAGAGGAAGATGACGAGCAGCGCCACTCGGACCGGATCAGAACCTGAACACAGAGCAGGGGGGACGTTAGATTCTAGAGAGTCAGACCAGATCAGATCCTGAACACAGAACAGGGGGGACGTTAGATTCCAGAGAGTCAGACCGGATCAGATCCTGAACACAGAACAGGGGGGTGTAGTTAGAGTCCAGAGAGTCAGACCGGATCAGAACCTGAACACAGAACAGGGGGGACGTTAGAGTCCAGAGAGTCAGACCGGATCAGATCCTGAACACAGAACAGAGGGGTGTAGTTAGAGTCCAGATTCACACTGTTAGCTACCTCCAACAATCAATCAGACTTTATTTACACAGCACACACACACACACACAGACAAAGAGACACACACACACACACACACACACACACACACACACACACACACACACACACACACACACACCATCTGTTTTATGGAGTGTTAAAAACAATCCATAAAACACAGTCTGACATAAATAAACAGAATAAAAACATCATTAACAAAAAGAGACTACATACAAATAAAATAAATAAATAGAATATTAGAAGAAAGATAAAGACGAAGATCGTTTTCAGTTATTATCCTCAAACCGTTCCCGCCTTTCCCTTGGTGTTGCCCCGGGTGTATTTCCTTGTTACTGCCCCCCCCAGCTAGACACCATAGGGACACATCACAGCTGTTTGATAAAAAGACCTGATTATAAAGGTAGGCTACCTCCAGCAGCTCTGGCCGGTCCGCTGTCCACGCTGCCTCCGTGACCCGAGTACCTGCAGTCCGGAGGAGCCCAGCCCACCTCGCAGTGACAGTTCTTATTACTGTTACACACCTGGAACACAGACACACAGCTCTCATCTCCACTGTAGAAACCTCTAGGATAAATAAAGACAATCAGCAAACCCACCAGACTCCATGTAAATAATCACTACTTTTAGCGCGTATAGAGCAGCATATCTCCACCAGACTCCATGTAAATAATCACTACTTTTAGCGCGTATAGAGCAGCATATCTCCACCAGACTCCATGTAAATAATCACTACTTTTAGTGTGTATAGAGCAGCATATCTCCACCAGACTCCATGTAAATAATCACTACTTTTAGCGTGTATAGAGCAGCATATCTCCACCAGACTCCATGTAAATAATCACTACTTTTAGCGTGTATAGAGCAGCATATCTCCACATGTAAATGGGTGAATTAAGAGTTTATTCCAACCAGACCAGAGTGGTGATTGTTGGAACAGGAAAGATGAACCAAGACGGCTTTTGGTAGTTTTATTTAGTTTCCGTCCAATTTGAATGAAGTGTGTTTTACGATGCTAAAAGTAGTGATTATTTACATGGAGTTTGGTGGAGATATGCTGCTCTATACACACTAAAAGTAGTGATTATTTACATGGAGTCTGGTGGAGATATGCTGCTCTATACACACTAAAAGTAGTGATTATTTACATGGAGTCTGGTGGAGATATGCTGCTCTATACACACTAAAAGTAGTGATTATTTACATGGAGTCTGGTGGAGATATGCTGCTCTATACATGCTAAAAGTAGTGATTATTTACATGGAGTCTGGTGGAGATATGCTGCTCTATACACACTAAAAGTAGTGATTATTTACATGGAGTCTGGTGGGTTTGGTGATGGTGATTTCTGTTTCATGTTAAACTAAAAGGATCTTCCTCTTTAACTAAAAGGTCTATCTCTGTAGGGATCCATCCCATAATGTTGTCACACACTTAGAATAATAATCTGAGTCTGTCAGCAGCAACAACACAACTTTTAGCGGACGCAAAGATGAACATTCAACATTACTTTACAGCTTGTTTCATCTTAGTCAACATTGCTGTCAAGATTGTTGTTCCCATCAGTCACATGCTCAAAAAGTATGTTCAGGTTGCAAAAACATTAAATAAATAAAAAAGTTTCACTCTGTTACACCCATGGAACAGGACCTATACACATGGACTACATGTAGAGATGTTCTACCTGCGCCCCAAACCTTTGACGTCCTCCACTCACCCCGTGTCCGTTACACTTCCTGCGACACTCATTCAACCCAAACACCGACACGTCCTGACACTTCTGGTTCAAACAGGCCTGGAAACACAAAAACACTTTCAAAGAGACCTTCAACTTTACCGTTCCACAACGAAACACACAGGGGTGCTGGTCTGACCTTGCCGGGGCCGCAGGCGGTGCCCTGGGCCACGGTGGCGGGGTCCGACACGTCGTCTCCCAGGTGGAAGAAGGTGCCTCTGCAGACCAGGTCGCTGTGGTTGAAGCGGACCGTGGTGGTGAGGATCTCGGCGTTGGTGCCCAGCAGGGGGCGCTCCTTCCCGCCCTGACACTGGATCCTGCCGCAGTGGACGTCACTGCAACGCAACAGGAAGTGAAGTCAGTGGAGGGTTTCAAAGGACAACAGGGCACACCAGGGCTGGAGTACTCGGGTCCAGACTCGAGACGCTTTTCTGTAGTCTTGGAATCGTCTCGGACTTGAACGTCTTTGGACTCGGTCTTGACTCAGACTTGAATGTCTTTGGAATTGTCTTGGATTTCGTTGGATTTTGGACTCGGACTTGTCTCGGACTAAGTCACAGGACTCGCCAAATATTCTAGTTGGTCTTGACCGAGTCCAGCACACGATGATGATATGGTTCTAAAGTAACTTCCTCCTTCAAAACAAAACTGTTGATGAAGCGCGCTCTTTGGACTCGGTCTTGAACGTTTGAACTCGGTCTTGACTCTGACTTCAACGTCTTTGGACTCGATCTTGACTCTGACTTCAACGTCTTTGGACTCGGTCTTGACTAGGACTTGAATGTCTTTGGGGGGCGCTCCTTCCCGCCCTGACACTGGATCCTGCCGCAGTGGACGTCACTGCAACGCAGCAGGAAGTGAAGTCAGTGGAGGGTTTCAAAGGACAACAGGGCACACCAGGGCTGGAGTACTCGGGTCCGGACTCAAGACGCTTTTCTGTAGTCTTGGAATTGTCTTGGATTTTGGACTCAGACTTGTCCCGGATTCAGTTACAGGACAGACAGAAATACTAGTGTACTGCAGTAGGAAAGGAGGTTGTCCCGTGTTAAAAAACATTTTGGTGGAAATAAGTTGACGGGGTGCGTCCGCCTGAAGACAAACTGCTGTAAAACTTTGATAAAAGACACTTTGAGTGTCCGGTACTCACGAGTTCCCACAC
>JABXJD010000795.1:90000-97500 GCA_013375575.1 Percina caprodes
TCACACAGACAGACAGACAGACAGGTGTTCACACAGACAGACAGACAGACAGACAGACAGGTGTTCACACAGACAGACAGACAGACAGGTGTTCATACAGACAGACAGGTGTTCATACAGACAGACAGACAGGTGTTCACACAGACAGACAGACAGACAGGTGTTCATACAGACAGACAGACAGACAGGTGTTCATACAGACAGACAGACAGGTGTTCATACAGACAGACAGGTGTTCATACAGACAGACAGACAGACAGACAGACAGGTGTTCACACAGACAGACAGACAGACAGACAGACAGACAGGTGTTCACACAGACAGAAGATTTGACATTTTCGTCCTTTTTCAGACTTCCTGTAGTTTCCACGACGACCATCTTACTAGTTTTCTACTTTATGGAATTCAACTTTATAAATAATCCTCATTTATATAGAATCATAATAATAAGAGTTAAAAAGCAGAAATTACTTTTACTTTTCCACAACTTTTTCATCAGTTTTCCACGACTTTTCCACGACTTTTCTACGACTTTTTCATGCGTTTTCTACAACTTTTCTACAACTTTTTCACAACTTTTTCACAACTTTTCCACGACTTTTCTACGACTTTTCCACGACTTTTCCACGACTTTTCCACGACTTTTCCACGACTTTTCTACGACTTTTCTACGACTTTTCCATGACTTTTCCACGACTTTTCCACGACTTTTCCACGACTTTTCTACGACTTTTCCACGACTTTTCCACGACTTTTCCACGACTTTTCTACGACTTTTCCACGACTTTTCCACGACTTTTCTACGACTTTTCCACGACTTTTCCACGACTTTTCTACGACTTTTCCACGACTTTTCTACGACTTTTCTACGACTTTTCCATGACTTTTCCACGACTTTTCTACGACTTTTCCATGACTTTTCCACGACTTTTCTACGACTTTTCCACGACTTTTCCACGACTTTTCCACGACTTTTCCACGACTTTTCCACGACTTTTCCATGACTTTTCCATGACTTTTCTACGACTTTTCCACGACCTTTTCACAACTTTTCCACGACTTTTTTATTATGCTTGGTTGAAAGAATTTCACGACTTTTCCCAAACTTTGTGGTCTTTTATTTCCGGGCCTCAGGCTGACGTACGAGCCCGTGGTTGTTGTTTACGCGGTCTGTCCACTAGAGGGACTCTAACGTCAGCCTGGCCTTTCCTGTTTATAAGTTCAGAATAAAGCGTCCACTCACCACGTTGACCCCCCCCGACCGGTCTCTGGAGCACATGGACGACTGAGACGCCATTCCCACCGTGGTGCCGTCGAAAGAGCCCCCCCTGTGAAAAAAAACAAAAGTCAACCCTGATGAACCCGAGCTCAATCTGACTTTGAGGCTTTTATTTTGTCAACCCTTGTGTTGTCTTCCTGTTAATCATAAACTTGCCCTTCCAGGTCAAAATTTAAAAAAAATGTTTTGTAGTTTTTTTCTGATTTATTTGTCCCTTTTTCCAGCTTTTGGCGCTTTTTTAAAAACCTGAGCTGGTTTAATAGCAGATTTTACATTTATTCTTAGAATTCATGGTCAACAAACCTCATTTTGGTTGAAAGAAATCCATATTTCTGATATAAAAACTCTGACTCTGAGGCTTTTATTTTGTTAAACCTACATGACGAGCTGGGCGTTGTCATGGCGAAGGCGCGGCAGCAGCTCCCTGGTCCTCCAGTCCAGGAAGTTGTTGAGCGTGTCCGTGGGACTCTTCTCCACCAGGATCTTATCGCGGTCGCTCCAGATCTCCAGACCGGTCAAGGCGACGCGGACGTTCAGAGGACGATAGAACTGCAGGAGACAGAAGAGACGCTTCATTTAGTCTTCAGCCAAATGTCCCTGAAGACACGCTTCATTTAGTCTTCAGCCAAATGTCCCTGAAGACACGCTTCATTTAGTCTTCAGCCAAACGTCCCGTCCGTTTCAGTCACATTTGGTCTTTCACACGTTTTAGTCGACTAAAGTCTCGTCCTTTTAGTCAGTTTCTCATCTCTAATGTTGATTAAATGTGATAATTACCTGATAAAATACACGTGTTGTATCATCATCTTTACGTCTCTGTCGTCTCTACGCATCTCTATGTCTCTACGTCATCTCTACGTCTCCTCTACGTCTCTAAGTATCTACAGGGTGTCAGAGGTCAGAGGTCGCGGCGCGCTCACCCAGTCCACCTGGTTGGCCACATCCAGCATGCGGTAGATGATCGTCTTGTTGTTCTTCTGGTAGTTCAGAAACTGGAGAGACACAAATGGAAAAGTCTAAATGGTGACTCATTTAGAGCTGGAGTTACAGACTGTCTTTTATTTTGAAATGAACTGCTGGAGTTACAGACTGTCTTTTATTTTGAAATGAACTGCTAGAGTTACAGACAGTCTGTCTTTTATTTTGAAATGCATGACCCACTGACCTCCTGGTGATCGACCACCAGAACCAGCTCGATGTACTTGGTCTCCGACAGGATGTCTCTCCTCCTCTGCAGGAGGGACAAAGAGGACGGACGTCAGACAACATGTTACCTCAGACAAAACTACTGAATCACCTCTGGTGGACAGACTATGCAACACCATCACTAACAGGGACAATGTAGAGCGTCCTCTGGTGGACAGACTATGCAACACCATCACTAACAGGGACAATGTAGAGCGTCCTCTGGTGGACAGACTATGCAACGCCATCACTAACAGGGACGTTGTAGAGCGTCCTCTGGTGGACAGACTATGCAACACCATCACTAACAGGGACATTGTAGAGCGTCCTCT
This sequence comes from Percina caprodes, assembly GCA_013375575.1. Classification (NCBI taxonomy): domain Eukaryota; kingdom Metazoa; phylum Chordata; class Actinopteri; order Perciformes; family Percidae; genus Percina; species Percina caprodes. The sequence goes on from JABXJD010000795.1 coordinate 92,797, forward strand.
GTTGGACAGACTATGCAACGCCATCACTAACGGGGACGTTGTAGAGCGTCCTCTGGTGGACAGACTATGCAACACCATCACTAACAGGGACGTTGTAGAGCGTCCTCTGTTGGACAGACTATGCAACACCATCACTAACAGGGACGTTGTAGAGCGTCCTCTGGTGGACAGACTATGCAACGCCATCACTAACAGGGACGTTGTAGAGCGTCCTCTGGTGGACAGACTATGCAACACCATCACTAACAGGGACGTTGTAGAGCGTCCTCTGGTGGACAGACTATGCAACGCCATCACTAACAGGGACGTTGTAGAGCGTCCTCTGGTGGACAGACTATGTAACACCATCACTAACAGGGACGTTGTAGAGCGTCCTCTGGTGGACAGACTATGAAACGCCATCACTAACAGGGACGTTGTAGAGCGTCCTCTGGTGGACAGACTATGCAACGCCATCACTACCATGGTTGACGATATGTGGGCCGGGCTCTAGCGTGGACACGGACAAACCCGCGGGACACAGGGACAGGAAGTTCCTCCCTAAGCCGTCTCACCCTGTGTGTGTGTGTGGAGCTGTGGATGGGCGGCACGGCGGTGTGTGAGACGCCACAGCCGCCGGCGCCCTCCAGAGGTCGGGTGGAGAACAGCAGGTGCACCCCTCTGTCGTCGTCTCCTCCGCCGCTCCCCGCTCCCGTCTCCCCCGTCTCCCCCCCCGTCCTGCTGCTGGAGGTGATGGTGCTCGTCCTCCTGAGGCTGCAGCTCGAAGCTCAGGGTGGAGTTGATGGCGATGATGCCGCTGCCGGAGGAAACACAGGAAGGAAGCTTCACTTATAATCTGCAGAGGACCAATCAGTGAGGGTTCCTTAGTCTACATAAAAGACAAGTTAGTGTGAACAACAACAACAACAACAACAACTACAACGTAACGGCAAGTCAGGATCAGTCAGCGTCCACTAAAAATCTGGTATGTATGTGTGTGTTTCTGTCTGTGTGTTAGTACTGTGTGTGTGTGTATATGTGTGTGTTAGTACTGTGTGTGTGTGTATATGTGTGTGTTAGTACTGTGTGTGTGTGTATATGTGTGTGTTAGTACTGTGTGTGTGTTAGAACAGTGTGTGTGTGTGTGTATATGTGTGTGTTAGTACTATGTGTGTGTGTGTGTGTGTGTTAGAACAGTGTGTGTGTGTGTGTGTGTTAGTACTGTGTGTGTGTGTGTGTGTTAGAACAGTGTGTGTGTGTATATGTGTGTGTTATTACTGTGTGTGTGTGTGTGTGTGTGTGTGTGTGTTAGTACTGTGTGTGTGTGTGTGTGTGTGTGTATGTGTTAGTACTGTGTGTGTGTGTGTGTATGTATGTGTGTGTGTGTGTTAGTACTGTGTGTGTGTGTGTGTGTGTGTATGTGTTAGTACTGTGTGTGTGTGTGTATGTATGTGTGTGTGTGTGTTAGTACTGTGTATGTGTGTGTGTGTTAGTACTGTGTGTGTATGTATGTGTGTGTGTGTTAGTACTGTGTGTGTGTGTGTGTGTTAGTACTGTGTGTGTGTGTTAGTACAGTGTGTGTGTATGTGTGTGTGTATGTGTGTGTGTGTTAGTACTGTGTGTGTGTGCGTGTTAGTACAGTGTGTGTGTATGTGTGTGTGTGTTAGTACTGTGTGTGTGTGCGTGCGTGTGTGTGTGTGCGTGCGTGTCTGTGTGTGTTACTACTGTATATCCGTGTGTGAGTGTGTTTTAGTACTGTTTGTGTGTGTGTGTGCATGTGTGTGTGGTAGTACTGTGTGTGTGTGTGTGTGTGTGTGTGTGTGTGTGTGCGTGTTAGTACTATGTGTGTGTGTGTGTGTGTGTGTGTGTGTGTGTATGTGTGTGTGTGTGTGTGTGTGTGTGTGTGTGTGTGTGTGTGTGTGTGTGTGTGTGTGTGTGTGTGTGTGGGGACAGAGGCGTCTCTGTGAGAGTCTCTGATCCGGGTTCAGATCACGTGAGCTGCTAAATAAATCCCATAATCCTCCAGCAGCCTGAACAGGGCGCTGCGGGGTCAGAGGTCACGCAGGGTGATCCGGATCAGCTGGACCTGCACAGCAACGCTGAGGTCGTCACTCACGTTTTGAGGCCAGATCAGCCCAGAAACACAAAGACCTGGATCACGGCAGAGCCTGGACTCTGGACCGAACCGGATTGGAGGTTTTTAGGTTTAAGAGCTTTAGGATCTTAGATTCTTTCCTGCTGTTGAAGGAGAAAATGTTTTTCTGTGAATGAGACGGCGTCCCCGTGTGAGGGTTGGGGACACGGGGACACCCCCAAAACTAGGACCCGTGTTCTCGTGGGCTCGCGTCAGGGTCTCGTCACTTTTTGGGTATGAAGCAGTCCTGCACGATTAGTCGTTAGTGATTCACCCTGAGCACTTTTTGAAGATTATTTGTTGGGGATTTTACGCCTTTAATGACAGGACAGCTGACGACATGGGGGGGTCGGGGGGGGGGGTCGGAGTCGAACCTGGGCCCCCTGCATGGAGAAGACCTCGATATCCGGGCACCCAATTTTTAAATAACTTAATGAAATGTGTCATCGGTCATGTGTAAATAAAGATTACACTTTGAAAAAAGTGAAATCAACTCTTAGCTAAAATATCGTGATTCATATTTTTCCCCTAAAATAAAACCAGGACCTGAACAGGTGTTATGGACCTGATCGCTGCCTAAGATCTTCTGATCTGACCCTCGCGTTGTCTTCTCCTCAAAACTGAAGATCAAAACTTTTTATCAATGTTTTTTTTTTTTGACGTTTTCAACACTACATAACACTAACTTATTAACTTTAGTTTTAGTTTCATGAGGACAACATGGGGACAACATGGGGACAACATTGGGACAACATGGGGACAACATGAGGACAACATTGGGACAACATGGGGACAACATGAGGGCAACATGAGGACAACATTGGGACAACATGGGGACAACATGAGGGCAACATGAGGACAACATTGGGACAACATGGGGACAACATGAGGACAACATGGGGACAACATGAGGACAACATGGGGACAACATTGGGACAACATGAGGGCAACATGAGGACAACATGAGGACAACATGGGGACAACATGAGGACAACATGAGGACAACATGGGGACACCATGGGGACACCATGAGGACAACATGAGGACAACATGAAGTGAACATGAGGACAACATGGGGACACCATGGGGACACCAGGAGGACAACATGAAGACAACATGAGGACAACATGAGAACAACATGGGGACACCATGGGGACAACATGAGGACAACATGAAGTGAACATGAGGACAACATGGGGACACCATGGGGACACCATGAGGACACCATGGGGACAACATGAGGTGAACATGAGGACAACATGAAGTGAACATGAGGACAACATGAGTACAACATGAAGACAACATGAAGACAACATGAGGACAACATGGGGACACCATGAGGACAACATGAAGGCAACATGAAGACAACATGAGGACAACATGAGAACAACATGGGGACACCATGGGGACAACATGAGGACAACATGAAGTGAACATGAGGACAACATGGGGACACCATGAGGACAACATGAAGTGAACATGACAACTAGGTTACAGGTAATCCATGTGTGTGTGTGTGTTAGTACTGACCGGAGTCCAGAGCAGGTGCTCAGAGCCACCCTGGACTGGGGGAATCCTCTGACGTTGCCGTGGTAATAACAGTGAGTCTGCGCGCACACACACACACACACACACACACACACACACACACACACACACACACACACACACACACACACACACACACACACACACACCTGTCACAGCGGGAAGACACGGCAGAGACCGCCGGCCGTGCGTTCCATTCAGTTCATGTAAGAAGATGAAAACACATGACTACACATGTTAGTGAAGCCACTTCTCATCTGTAGTCCATGGTCTCAATGTCAAAGGTCCCAACATGGTCCCTAATACTGGATCTGAAGTCTCTTTATATAGACCTTAGTGGTCCCTAATACTGGATCTGAAGTCTCTTTATATAGACCTTAGTGGTCCCTAATACTGGATCTGAAGTCTCTTTATATAGACCTTAGTGGTCCCTAATACTGGATCTGAAGTCTCTTTATATAGACCTTAGTGGTCCCTAATACTGGATCTGAAGTCTCTTTATATAGACCTTAGTGGTCCCTAATACTGGATCTGAAGTCTCTTTATATAGACCTTAGTGGTCCCTAATACTGGATCTGAAGTCTCTTTATATAGACCTTAGTGGTCCCTAATACTGGATCTGAAGTCTCTTTATATAGACCTTAGTGGTCCCTAATACTGGATCTGAAGTCTCTTTATATAGACCTTAGTGGTCCCTAATACTGGATCTGAAGTCTCTTTATATAGACCTTAGTGGTCCCTAATACTGGATCTGAAGTCTCTTTATATAGACCTTAGTGGTCCCTAATACTGGATCTGAAGTCTCTTTATATAGACCTTAGTGGTCCCTAATACTGGATCTGAAGTCTCTTTATATAGACCTTAGTGGTCCCTAATACTGGATCTGAAGTCTCTTTATATAGACCTTAGTGGTCCCTAATACTGGATCTGAAGTCTCTTTATATAGACCTTAGTGGTCCCTAATACTGGATCTGAAGTCTCTTTATATAGACCTTAGTGGTCCCTAATACTGGATCTGAAGTCTCTTTATATAGACCTTAGTG
>JABXJD010000795.1:107500-110000 GCA_013375575.1 Percina caprodes
GGAATCATGTAAACGCCTCATTAATGTCCATCCTGTTGTCATATATGACGTGCTAACCAATCAGATATCAAATACTGTCTCATTGGCTGCTTCAGCCGTCACACACAACCTGGATGTGGTCTTAACATCTCCATCTTAGAACTCATTCTCTGTGACGAGCCCCGCAGAGTTTCTAGCATGCCCCCTTTGGAAAGCTGAGACCTGACAGTGTCATGGATTGTTCTCAATCATGGTCTGGAAAGACCAGGTGATGTCAATCTTAAGGTTTTAAATGCCCAGACTCATCTGCCCCCCCCCCCCCCAAAAACAAATCAGCACCATGGCTTCTTCTAAGCAGTTGTCTAGGAAACTGAAACTGAAAACAGTTGACGCTCCCAAAGCAGGAGAAGACTAGAAGATGATAGCAGAGATCTCCTCTGTTGGGAATGTAGTTAGGAAATGGCCGTCATCAGGACCAGGAAGGTAAAGATCTGGAAGACCAGGAACAATATCAGAACCGCTCGCAGGATTGGGAGAAAAGCAAGTCCAGACCCCCGTTAGACTGGCCGATCCATCCAGAAAGACCTGCAGACACTGGAGTTGGTCTACACCAGTCCACTGTAAAGAGATACTCGTACAGACATGGTCTTCATGGAAGAGTCATCAGAAGAAAACCTCTTCTACGTCCTCACCACAAACATCATGAACATAGAGACGAGCCTGATGCATTGTGGGAAAAGTTCTGTGGACCAATGAGGTTAAAGTAGAACTTTCTGGCCGGATGAACAAAGGTACGTTTGGAGAAGAAAGGGTCCAGAATTTAATGAAAAGAACTTCTGTCCAGCTGTTAAGCATGGGGGGGGTGTATTGCAGCCAGTGGGGGTATTGCAGCCAGTGGGGGGGGGGGTGTATTGCAGCCAGTGGGGGTATTGCAGCCAGTGGGGGTGTATTGCAGCCAGTGGAACAGGGAACATTTCACGACTAGAAGGAAAAATAAATTCAATAACATTTCAGCAGATTTTGGATCTAACTTGATGCCATCTGTGAAAAAGCTGAAGTTAAAGAGAGGACGGCTTCTACAAATGGAGAATGATCCTAAACACACCTCAAAATCCACAGTGATTACATCAAGAGGCGTAAACTGAAGGTTCTGCCATGGCCTTCACGATCTCCTGACCTCAACATCATGTAAATCTATGATAGACCTTAAAGGAGCAGAAATCTCAAAGAACTGGAAGACTTTTTGAAGGAAGAATGGGCCAAGATACCTCAAACAAGGGGGTACAAGGTATTAACTCTGCAGGGGGTACAAGGTCTTAACTCTGCAGGGGGGTACAAGTTCTTAACTCTGCAGGGGGTACAAGTTCTTAACTCTGCAGGGGCAGTTTTGCAGACGCCATTTTTCTGTTTTCTGTTATTTTGAAAGTGTAAATGATGAAATAAAATCTAACTTTATGAGACGTATTATATGAACGTCTAATCTGTCATTTGATCCTTTTGGAGACATTAATTATTTACCTGGGGGCAAACCTTCAGCCCCCTGTAGTATAGTATACCATGGTACCCACCTAGAAGAGAGCCTGAAGGTCTGGAGTATAGAGAGTGTTTTCTATGCAGATGATACACAGAGATGGTGAGTTATCGCCATAGAAACCACTCTCCTCTCGTCCAATCATCATCAGTCTCTGGCTGGTGGGGGCCGCTGCTTCCTGTTTGCAGCTGATGAAGGAGCTGCACTGCTGATGATTTTCTCACTTTTTAAACGTTTCTCCACTTTTTCTGAGCCTTTGGACATTTTTTTGGTTTTTCTCCAAATTTTTAAAGGTTTTTTATATTTTTTTTTTTACATTTATCACTTTTTTTGGACTTTTTTCAACATCTGTTCACATTGTTGTCACTTTATTTGACATTTGTTCACATTTTAGTCCTTTATGACATCTTTCTCTCTTTTTTTACACTTCTGTTAAAGTTCTTTTACCGATTGTTTTTTATCAAATTGACCAAAAACCCCCAAATCCAGTGAAAGTTGAGACTGTTGATTTATTTACCGTGAGGAGCGTCGTTGGGAACCGTCCTCGGACTTTAGATTGAAAGAAACCACATTTCTGGGGTCAAAGGTGTTTCTGATGGTCTCCTGTACAGAGCGGGAGCTATGGGGGGTCCTAAGCGGGGTGGGGGGTCTAAGCAGGGTGGTAGTGCGTCACCTGTGAGTCCGACCCCTCCTGTAGGAGATGGCGATAGAGACGGCGTCCACAGCGACGCAGACGCTCAGACACCTGCAGGACACCGAGAGACAAAGACATCCTTACTATTGGTTCCTGTGTGTCTACTGGCTCCATGGGGGGGGGGGCATGCTCAGGTCCTATACATGCTAATGGAGAGAGTCAGAGTGGGGGGCATGCTCAGGTCCTATACATGCTAATGGAGAGAGTCAGAGTGGGGGGCACATGCTCAGGTCCTATACATGCTAATGGAGAGATGTCAGAGTGGGGGCACATGCTCAGGTCCTATACATGCTAAT
>JABXJD010000795.1:120000-161750 GCA_013375575.1 Percina caprodes
GGGACAACATGAGGACAACATGGGGACAACATGAGGACAACATGGGGGTTAATGTAAGTGCTTTTAATGTAGACGTTGAGAGAATTGATTTTGTAACTGAAACCCAAACCAACATTGACTCGGGACGCTGGGACTGGGACAGGGACAGGGACTGGGACAGGGACTGGGACTGGGAAACGAGTGGGGAGCCCTGATGAAGATGAAGATGAAGTTACCGCTCTCCTCCTGCGGGCGTCGATCTGTCTGAAGTAGGTGGTGATGTAGACGTTGTCGAATCGGACGTCCCTCCTGTACTGTCGGAGGTAGCCGAACGCTCTGAGGAAGAGGAGGAAGAGGAGGAAGAGGAGGAAGAGGTCAGTGACTCAGTAGTCTCTCATGTCCAGACCGTCCTCCACAGCTCTGCAGAGGAGGGTCTGGTTAGTCCACCCAGCATCCTGGATGGAGACAACCTGCTCTGGTAAATCGGCATTTCCTTAAACCAATCACAATCATCGTGGGCGGGGCTAAGCTCCGGACAGAGCCACGGTGCCGCTGCTCAATAACAGGAAGGAAGTTGTTTTGGTGGAACGTGTGTACGTTCAGAAGTAGTTTAGAGCCAATAGTCAATATTACAATATCAATATTCATGTGTTTGGTCTAAAATATCGTGATATTTGACACAAACACACACAGAAACACACACACACACACACTCTCTCACACTCACACACAGCTCTTACTGCGTGAACATGGTGATGAAGGTGACGGAGAGCAGATGGTGCAGGATGCTGCTGAGCTGCTTCATGGTGGTGGTCAGGCTCCTGAAGGATTCTCCCACCGCCTCAGTGATGTTGGGACCCAGCAGGGCTCCACCCAGAACCGCCTGCTGCTGCTGCTCCTGCAGGGGGCAAGGGGCAGGTCACAGGTTGACGGTTGTGTTGACGGTTGTGTTGACGGTTGCGTTGACGGTTGTGTTGACGGTTGTGTTGACGGTTGTGTTGAAGGTTGTGTTGAAGGTTGAGTTGACGGTTGTGTTGACGGTTGTGTTGACGGTTGTGTTGACGGTTGTGTTAAAGGAAAGGTTGTGTTGAAGGTTGTGTTGACGGTTGTGTTGAAGGTTGTGTTGAAGGTTGTGTTGAAGGTTGTGTTGACGGTTGTGTTGACGGTTGTGTTGACGGTTGTGTTGACGGTTGCGTTGACGGTTGTGTTGACGGTTGTGTTGACGGTTGTGTTGACGGTTGTGTTGAAGGTTGTGTTGACGGTTGTGTTGACGGTTGTGTTGACGGTTGTGTTGACGGTTGTGTTGAAGGTTGTGTTGAAGGTTGTGTTGACGGTTGTGTTGACGGTTGTGTTAAAGGAAAGGTTGCGTTGACGGTTGTGTTGACGGTTGTGTTGACGGTTGTGTTGACGGTTGTGTTGAAGGTTGTGTTGAAGGTTGTGTTGACGGTTGTGTTGACGGTTGTGTTAAAGGAAAGGTTGCGTTGACGGTTGTGTTGACGGTTGTGTTGACGGTTGTGTTGACGGTTGTGTTGACGGTTGTGTTGAAGGTTGTGTTGACGGTTGTGTTGAAGGTTGTGTTGAAGGTTGTGTTGACGGTTGTGTTGACGGTTGTGTTGACGGTTGTGTTGACGGTTGTGTTGACGGTTGTGTTGACGGTTGTGTTAAAGGAAAGGTTGTGTTGAAGGTTGTGTTGACGGTTGTGTTGACGGTTGCGTTGACGGTTGTGTTGAAGGTTGTGTTGAAGGTTGTGTTGACGGTTGTGTTGACGGTTGTGTTAAAGGAAAGGTTGTGTTGACGGTTGTGTTGACGGTTGTGTTGACGGTTGTGTTGACGGTTGTGTTGACGGTTGTGTTGACGGTTGTGTTGACGGTTGTGTTGACGGTTGTGTTGAAGGTTGTGTTGAAGGTTGTGTTGACGGTTGTGTTGACGGTTGTGTTGACGGTTGTGTTGAAGGTTGTGTTGACGGTTGTGTTGACGGTTGTGTTGACGGTTGTGTTGACGGTTGTGTTGACGGTTGTGTTGACGGTTGTGTTGACGGTTGTGTTGAAGGTTGTGTTGACGGTTGTGTTGACGGTTGTGTTGACGGTTGCGTTGACGGTTGCGTTGACGGTTGTGTTGACGGTTGTGTTGACGGTTGTGTTGAAGGTTGTGTTGAAGGTTGAGTTGACGGTTGTGTTGACGGTTGTGTTGACGGTTGTGTTGACGGTTGTGTTAAAGGAAAGGTTGTGTTGAAGGTTGTGTTGACGGTTGTGTTGAAGGTTGTGTTGAAGGTTGTGTTGAAGGTTGTGTTGACGGTTGTGTTGACGGTTGTGTTAAAGGAAAGGTTGTGTTGACGGTTGTGTTGACGGTTGCGTTGACGGTTGTGTTGACGGTTGTGTTGACGGTTGTGTTGACGGTTGTGTTGAAGGTTGTGTTGACGGTTGTGTTGACGGTTGTGTTGACGGTTGTGTTGACGGTTGTGTTGAAGGTTGTGTTGAAGGTTGTGTTGACGGTTGTGTTGACGGTTGTGTTAAAGGAAAGGTTGTGTTGAAGGTTGTGTTGACGGTTGTGTTGACGGTTGTGTTGACGGTTGTGTTGAAGGTTGTGTTGAAGGTTGTGTTGACGGTTGTGTTGACGGTTGTGTTAAAGGAAAGGTTGCGTTGACGGTTGTGTTGACGGTTGTGTTGACGGTTGTGTTGACGGTTGTGTTGACGGTTGTGTTGAAGGTTGTGTTGACGGTTGTGTTGAAGGTTGTGTTGAAGGTTGTGTTGACGGTTGTGTTGACGGTTGTGTTGACGGTTGTGTTGACGGTTGTGTTGAAGGTTGTGTTGACGGTTGTGTTGACGGTTGTGTTAAAGGAAAGGTTGTGTTGAAGGTTGTGTTGACGGTTGTGTTGACGGTTGCGTTGACGGTTGTGTTGAAGGTTGTGTTGAAGGTTGTGTTGACGGTTGTGTTGACGGTTGTGTTAAAGGAAAGGTTGTGTTGAAGGTTGTGTTGACGGTTGTGTTGACGGTTGTGTTGACGGTTGTGTTGACGGTTGTGTTGACGGTTGTGTTGACGGTTGTGTTGAAGGTTGTGTTGACGGTTGTGTTGAAGGTTGTGTTGACGGTTGTGTTGACGGTTGTGTTGACGGTTGTGTTGAAGGTTGTGTTGACGGTTGTGTTGACGGTTGTGTTGACGGTTGTGTTGACGGTTGTGTTGACGGTTGTGTTGAAGGTTGTGTTGACGGTTGTGTTGACGGTTGTGTTGAAGGTTGTGTTGACGGTTGTGTTGACGGTTGTGTTGACGGTTGTGTTGAAGGTTGTGTTGACGGTTGTGTTGAAGGTTGTGTTGAAGGTTGTGTTGACGGTTGTGTTGACGGTTGTGTTGACGGTTGTGTTGACGGTTGTGTTGAAGGTTGTGTTGACGGTTGTGTTGACGGTTGTGCTGACGGTTGTGTTGACGGTTGTGTTGACGGTTGTGTTGACGGTTGTGTTGACGGTTGTGTTGAAGGAAAGGTTGACGGTTGTGTTGAAGGTTGTGTTGACGGTTGTGTTGACGGTTGTGTTGAAGGTTGTGTTGAAGGAAAGGTTGTGTTGACGGTTGTGTTGACGGTTGTGTTGCTACCTGCAGGATGAGCTTGGTGCTGAACTCTCTGGACAGCAGGCTGACCGAGCGGTTCAGCTGATCAAACAGCTGACCGAAGTTCCCCTCCACGGGACCTGCTCTGCACCACGGGTCATCACTGGTCCAGAGGAGACAACAGACCATGACACACTGTCTTCTTTACATCAATTCAATGTGAAATATTTCATGTGACTCCAAGGTTCATTCTCAGTGCAGTGTGACCTTTCACCTCTCATGACATCACACAGGAAGTGGAACTTCATGGAGACGCAGAGGACGTGGTTGATGACGGGGACGGGGATCACCTCCATACACTCCGCCCACCGCCGCTCGAACCAATCAGCACATCGCTGCACGCCCTCGTTCACCACACCTGGAAAACACACACACACACACACAGAGACAGACACACACACACACACACACACACACACACACACACACACACACACAGACACACACACAAATATGCAAATGAGACATTATCTAAAGCTAACTTTTGGTGGATTCAGGAGAAATCTACAGACACAAACAGACAACGTGAAGTAAAATCATTATTTTCTTTAGTTCTGCACAATCATTCCCAATATTATCCAAATGGCATTATGGACTAGCGCAATATCCAAATCATGGGGGGGGGGGGGTAAAACCATTCTGAATGAAGTGTTGTGCTGCTGCAGAGACGCCCGCCTACAAAAACAAATCTTTGTTTGGAACAGATCCTCGTTTCCATTTTTTGATTTTAATATTTTCCAGTGGAAATGAGATTAAGGCTCCAATCCTTCCTTCAACACCGTGAATCATATCACATGATTCATCAACATTAATGCACTTATTCTTCCTGACAGTGTGCAGCCTGTGTGTGAAAGAAGATGAAGGCTCTCACCGTCACACTGCATCCTGGTCTTGAAGGTGAACTGGTCCTGAGTGCTGTTCCCTCCGGAGGCGTCTTCTTCTGGTCTGAACCGGTCGAACCCGTACTGGAGGAGGACCTGGTCTCTGATGTCCTGAAACCTCCTGCTGACGCTCCGGGCCTCCGACTGGAACTGGGGTTCGTCATCCTGAAGGAGAAGAGAAGAAGATATGGTGGTGCGTTCATGGGGGGTCGGAAACATCGGGAAAACCAGTTCCACAGTTGGACAACGCAGTCGGAACAACTCGGGATGAAATTAGTGACGTTGGATGGTTCATCGACATGGAGACAGAGAGAGAGACAGAGAGACAGGGAGAAAGAGAGACAGGGAGGGAGACAGGGAGACAGGGAGGGAGAGAGAGAGAGAAAGAGACAGGGAGAGAGAGTGAGAGAGACAGACAGGGAGAGAGAGACAGAGAAAGAGAGAGAGAGAGGGACAGACAGACAGGGAGAGAGAGAGAGAGAGAGAAAGAGACAGGGAGAGAGAGTGAGAGAGACAGACAGGGAGAAAGAGAGACAGAGAGAGAGAGAGAGAGAGAGAGAGAGAGAGAGAGGGAGAGAGAGAGAGAGAGAGAGACAGGGAGAAAGAGAGACAGAGAGAGAGAGAGAGAGAGAGAGAGAGAGAGAGAGACAGACCTCTGACCTCTAACCTCCTCTAACGGTCTGGTCCTGACCTCTAACCTCCTCTAACGGTCTAGTCCTGACCTCTAACCTCCTCTAACGGTCTGGTCCTGACCTCTAACCTCCTCTAACGATCTGGTCCTGACCTCTAACCTCCTCTAACGGTCTGGTCCTGACCTCTAACCTCCTCTAACGGTCTGGTCCTGACCTCTAACCTCCTCTAACGGTCTGGTCCTGACCTCTAACCTCCTCTAACGGTCTAGTCCTGACCTCTAACCTCCTCTAACGATCTGGTCCTGACCTCTAACCTCCTCTAACGGTCTGGTCCTGACCTCTAACCTCCTCTAACGGTCTGGTCCTGACCTCTAACCTCCTCTAACGGTCTAGTCCTGACCTCTAACCTCCTCTAACGGTCTGGTCCTGACCTCTAACCTCCTCTAACGGTCTGGTCCTGACCTCTAACCTTCCCCTAACGGTCTGGTCCTGACCTCTAACCTCCTCTAACGGTCTGGTCCTGACCTCTAACCTCCTCTAACGGTCTAGTCCTGACCTCTAACCTCCTCTAACGGTCTGGTCCTGACCTCTAACCTCCTCTAACGGTCTAGTCCTGACCTCTAACCTCCTCTAATGGTCTGGTCCTGACCTCTAACCTCCTCTAACGGTCTGGTCCTGACCTCTAACCTCCTCTAACGGTCTGGTCCAGACCGCTAACCTCTGTGGTATCTCAGAATCAATATTAGAAAATTTTAAATTGAGCCAAGTCAAGCAACCTTTAGGTTAAAGGTTCTGCTGTTTGTGGGTGTGGCTTCAGAGAGAGAGCAGCTAGCGTAGCAGCTAGCGTAGCAGCTAGCGTAGCAGCTAGCATAGCAGCTAGCGTAGCAGCTAGCGTAGCAGCTAGGGTAGCTGTTGGCGTAGCAGCTAGCGTAGCAGCTAGCATAGCAGCTAGGGTAGCTGTTAGCGTAGCAGCTAGGGTAGCTGTTAGCGTAGCAGCTAGCGTCTCACCATGAGCTCCTCCGTGATGGCGATGAACGGCCTGATGGCGTGTCTCCATAGTAACTTGCTGTGATGAATCTGCAGATCCAGATTACAGCTCAGAGACAGAGCAGCCGTCTCCACGTTACGCTGGATGTTAGAAACTGGACCTGAGACACACACACACACACACACACACACACCATTACAAAGACACACACACACACACACACACACACACACACATACACAAAATATGCATTAATGAACAACAAGGTATAAAAATAGACTTTTGAAATGAAGTGTCTGTGCCTGTGTGTGTTTGTAATGGTGTGTGTGTGTGTGTGTGTGTGTGTGTGTGTTTGTAATGGTGTGTGTGTGTGTGTGTGTGTGTTTGTAATGGTGTGTGTGTGTGTGTGTGTGTGTTTGTAATGGTGTGTGTGTGTGTGTGTGTGTGTGTGTGTGTGTGTGTGTGTGTTACCACTGTAGAGCACCGACAGAATGAAGAGCATCAGGTAGGCTTGGCCGCGGGAGCCGAGGATGCTGGGAAACATGAGGAGGACCGTGCACCTGCAGGAGGAGGACACCGCTCCGCAGACGGCACACACAGCTGGACAGAGACAGAGACAGACACAGAGAGAGAGACAGAGAGACAGAGAGAGAGACAGAGAGACAGAGAGAGAGACAGAGAGAGACAGACACAGAGAGAGAGACAGAGACAGAGACAGAGATACGCTCAAAAACACATCTCTCAGTATCATTTCTAATAAAACTCATCAACAGTTTGGTGTCCTCACCGATAAAGACAGCTGCTGCCGCCGGCAACAGGTCAGAGGTCAGCGGGAGGCTCTTGGAGACGCCCAGGAACAGGACTAAGGGACAGGGTCATTAACCATAGACTCAATGGAATAGAGACCGACCAATATATTTAATCTATATAAAGAGACTTCAGATCCAGTATTAGGGACCACTAAGGTCTATATAAAGAGACTTCAGATACAGTATTAGGGGACCACTAAGGTCTATATAAAGAGACTTCAGATACAGTATTAGGGACCACTAAGGTCTATATAAAAGAGACTTCAGATACAGTATTAGGGACCACTAAGGTCTATATAAAGAGACTTCAGATACAGTATTAGGGACCACTAAGGTCTATATAAAGAGACTTCAGATACAGTATTAGGGACCACTAAGGTCTATATAAAGAGACTTCAGATACAGTATTAGGGACCACTAAGGTCTATATAAAGAGACTTCAGATACAGTATTAGGGACCACTAAGGTCTATATAAAGAGACTTCAGATACAGTATTAGGGACCACTAAGGTCTATATAAAGAGACTTCAGATACAGTATTAGGGACCACTAAGGTCTATATAAAGAGACTTCAGATACAGTATTAGGGACCACTAAGGTCTATATAAAAGAGACTTCAGATACAGTATTAGGGACCACTAAGGTCTATATAAAGAGACTTCAGATACAGTATTAGGGACCACTAAGGTCTATATAAAAGAGACTTCAGATACAGTATTAGGGACCACTAAGGTCTATATAAAGAGACTTCAGATCCAGTATTAGGGACCACTAAGGTCTATATAAAGAGACTTCAGATACAGTATTAGGGACCACTAAGGTCTATATAAAGAGACTTCAGATACAGTATTAGGGACCACTAAGGTCTATATAAAGAGACTTCAGATACAGTATTAGGGACCACTAAGGTCTATATAAAGAGACTTCAGATACAGTATTAGGGACCACTAAGGTCTATATAAAGAGACTTCAGATACAGTATTAGGGACCACTAAGGTCTATATAAAGAGACTTCAGATACAGTATTAGGGACCACTAAGGTCTATATAAAGAGACTTCAGATACAGTATTAGGGACCACTAAGGTCTATATAAAGAGACTTCAGATACAGTATTAGGGACCACTAAGGTCTATATAAAGAGACTTCAGATACAGTATTAGGGACCACTAAGGTCTATATAAAGAGACTTCAGATACAGTATTAGGGACCACTAAGGTCTATATAAAAGAGACTTCAGATACAGTATTAGGGACCACTAAGGTCTATATAAAGAGACTTCAGATACAGTATTAGGGACCACTAAGGTCTATATAAAAGAGACTTCAGATACAGTATTAGGGACCACTAAGGTCTATATAAAGAGACTTCAGATCCAGTATTAGGGACCACTAAGGTCTATATAAAGAGACTTCAGATACAGTATTAGGGACCACTAAGGTCTATATAAAGAGACTTCAGATACAGTATTAGGGACCACTAAGGTCTATATAAAGAGACTTCAGATACAGTATTAGGGACCACTAAGGTCTATATAAAGAGACTTCAGATACAGTATTAGGGACCACTAAGGTCTATATAAAGAGACTTCAGATACAGTATTAGGGACCACTAAGGTCTATATAAAGAGACTTCAGATACAGTATTATGGACCACTAAGGTCTATATAAAGAGACTTCAGATACAGTATTAGGGACCACTAAGGTCTATATAAAGAGACTTCAGATACAGTATTAGGGACCACTAAGGTCTATATAAAGAGACTTCAGATCCAGTATTAGGGACCACTAAGGTCTATATAAAGAGACTTCAGATACAGTATTAGGGACCACTAAGGTCTATATAAAGAGACTTCAGATACAGTATTAGGGACCACTAAGGTCTATATAAAGAGACTTCAGATACAGTATTAGGGACCACTAAGGTCTATATAAAAGAGACTTCAGATACAGTATTAGGGACCACTAAGGTCTATATAAAGAGACTTCAGATACAGTATTAGGGGACCACTAAGGTCTATATAAAGAGACTTCAGATACAGTATTAGGGACCACTAAGGTCTATATAAAGAGACTTCAGATACAGTATTAGGGACCACTAAGGTCTATATAAAGAGACTTCAGATACAGTATTAGGGACCACTAAGGTCTATATAAAGAGACTTCAGATACAGTATTAGGGACCACTAAGGTCTATATAAAGAGACTTCAGATCCAGTATTAGGGACCACTAAGGTCTATATAAAGAGACTTCAGATCCAGTATTAGGGGACCACTAAGGTCTATATAAAGAGACTTCAGATCCAGTATTAGGAACCACTAAGGTCTATATAAAGAGACTTCAGATACAGTATTAGGGGACCACTAAGGTCTATATAAAGAGACTTCAGATCCAGTATTAGGGACCACTAAGGTCTATATAAAGAGACTTCAGATACAGTATTAGGGACCACTAAGGTCTATATAAAGAGACTTCAGATACAGTATTAGGGGACCACTAAGGTCTATATAAAGAGACTTCAGATACAGTATTAGGGGACCACTAAGGTCTATATAAAGAGACTTCAGATCCAGTATTAGGGGACCACTAAGGTCTATATAAAGAGACTTCAGATCCAGTATTAGGGACCACTAAGGTCTATATAAAGAGACTTCAGATACAGTATTAGGGACCACTAAGGTCTATATAAAGAGACTTCAGATACAGTATTAGGGACCACTAAGGTCTATATAAAGAGACTTCAGATCCAGTATTAGGGACCACTAAGGTATATATAAAGAGACTTCAGATACAGTATTAGGGACCACTAAGGTCTATATAAAGAGACTTCAGATACAGTATTAGGGACCACTAAGGTCTATATAAAGAGACTTCAGATACAGTATTAGGGACCACTAAGGTCTATATAAAGAGACTTCAGATACAGTATTAGGGGACCACTAAGGTCTATATAAAGAGACTTCAGATCCAGTATTAGGGACCACTAAGGTCTATATAAAGAGACTTCAGATACAGTATTAGGGACCACTAAGGTCTATATAAAGAGACTTCAGATACAGTATTAGGAACCACTAAGGTCTATATAAAGAGACTTCAGATACAGTATTAGGGACCACTAAGGTCTATATAAAGAGACTTCAGATACAGTATTAGGGACCACTAAGGTCTATATAAAGAGACTTCAGATCCAGTATTAGGGGACCACTAAGGTCTATATAAAGAGACTTCAGATCCAGTATTAGGGACCACTAAGGTCTATATAAAGAGACTTCAGATACAGTATTAGGGACCACTAAGGTCTATATAAAGAGACTTCAGATCCAGTATTAGGGACCACTAAGGTATATATAAAGAGACTTCAGATACAGTATTAGGGGACCACTAAGGTCTATATAAAGAGACTTCAGATACAGTATTAGGGACCACTAAGGTCTATATAAAGAGACTTCAGATACAGTATTAGGGACCACTAAGGTCTATATAAAGAGACTTCAGATACAGTATTAGGGACCACTAAGGTCTATATAAAGAGACTTCAGATACAGTATTAGGGGACCACTAAGGTCTATATAAAGAGACTTCAGATCCAGTATTAGGGACCATTAAGGTCTATATAAAGAGACTTCAGATACAGTATTAGGGGACCACTAAGGTCTATATAAAGAGACTTCAGATCCAGTATTAGGGACCACTAAGGTCTATATAAAGAGACTTCAGATACAGTATTAGGGACCACTAAGGTCTATATAAAGAGACTTCAGATACAGTATTAGGGACCACTAAGGTCTATATAAAGAGACTTCAGATACAGTATTAGGGACCACTAAGGTCTATATAAAGAGACTTCAGATACAGTATTAGGGACCACTAAGGTCTATATAAAGAGACTTCAGATACAGTATTAGGGACCACTAAGGTCTATATAAAGAGACTTCAGATACAGTATTAGGGGACCACTAAGGTCTATATAAAGAGACTTCAGATACAGTATTAGGGGACCACTAAGGTCTATATAAAGAGACTTCAGATACAGTATTAGTATCTCACCTGCACCGCTCACTGCTCCAAACAGAGCCCTGAAGACCAGGTGGCCCACCCGCAACTCTTCTGATTGGCTGAAGATGAACCGATGGACAGAAGGGGGCAGGACCCTCAAGCTGAGCCTCTCCACAGCTGGAGGACAGACACAAGACAACATGCATCAACCACAGATTGTAAAAACCTAAAGGTGCTCTAAGCGATGGGGCGTGACCAAGTACTGCCAAACAAAAACAGAGGCTAGCTCGCCCTCCTCCAAGTTCTAACCCCCTTCTAAGGCGTTTCTGATGTAAATTCTGGACTTTGCGCTCCTTGTCCCCTTTTCTCTCTTTTTGCTATTTATTCATCGAACGCCGCTCTTTGGTCGCGTGAATTCAAGAACTTCTTTTCCCTTTGAAATTCTTTTTATTAGGAATAACCCCAGATGCTGCATCTCATCTCCAGATGCTGCATCTCATCTCCAGATGCTGCATCTCATCTCCAGATGCAGCATCTCATCTCCAGATGCAGCATCTCATCTCCAGATGCAGCATCTCATCTCCAGATGCAGCATCTCATCTCCAGATGCAGCATCTCATCTCCAGATGCAGCATCTCATCTCCAGATGCAGCATCTCAACCCCAGATGCAGCATCTCAACCCCAGATGCTGCATCTCATCTCCAGATGCAGCATCTCATCTCCAGATGCTGCATCTCATCTCCAGATGCTGCATCTCATCTCCAGATCGGTCATATTAAAATACAAGAGACAGCTTTCCTCTCGCTAACTTCCCTCTTGATGATGTCCCCATTTATTTAAAGTAGACATAAAGCAGGGGATGCTTTAACAGCTGTCAACCACGACAGAGGCTTTTTGATGCTTTTCTCTGGGTTTTTGTTGCTTTTTACGACCTTTTTTGTCATTTCTTGGACTTGTTTCTGCTTTTTCTTGCGTTTTTGTCGCTTTCTTCGCCATTTTTGTTGCGTTTTTTTCAGTTTTTCTTAAAGGTTGTTTTTAGTTTATGATAACACTATATCCTACACGTCTTTGTGAATGTTGTCCGTGTTTTCATTTTAAATTTTGACCCTTTGTGTTTTTACTTAAGCAACGTCAACTGGAACATTTTGGCGCTTGTTCAGTGTTCTGCCAACCAAGCTAGCCAGCTAGCTAGCTACCGCTAGCTGTTCAGCATCAGTCAGCGTCCACTAATAATTGTGTTGTTGCTGCTGACAGACTCAGATTATTATTCTAAGTGTGTGACAACATTATGGGATGGATCCCTACAGAGATAGACCTTTTAGTTAAAGAGGAAGATCCTTTTAGTTTAACATGAAACAGAAATCACCATCACCAAACTCCATGTTAATAATCACTACTTTTAGTGTGTATAGAGCAGCATATCTCCACCAGACTCCATGTAAATAATCACTACTTTTAGCGTGTATAGAGCAGCATATCTCCACCAGACTCCATGTAAATAATCACTACTTTTAGTGTGTATAGAGCAGCATATCTCCACCAGACTCCATGTAAATAATCACTACTTTTAGTGTGTATAGAGCAGCATATCTCCACCAGACTCCATGTAAATAATCACTACTTTTAGTGTGTATAGAGCAGCATATCTCCACCAGACTCCATGTAAATAATCACTACTTTTAGTGTGTATAGAGCAGCATATCTCCACCAGACTCCATGTAAATAATCACTACCTTTAGTGTGTATAGAGCAGCATATCTCCACCAGACTCCATGTAAATAATCACTACTTTTAGTGTGTATAGAGCAGCATATCTCCACCAGACTCCATGTAAATAATCACTACTTTTAGCGTGTATAGAGCAGCATATCTCCACATGTAAATGGGTGAATTAAGAGTTTATTCCAACCAGATCAGAGTGGTGATTGTTGTAACAGTGGAAAGATGAACCAAGATGGCTTTTGGTAGTTTTATTTAGTTTCTGTCCACTTTGAATGAAGTGTGTTTTATGATGATAAAAGTAGTGATTATTTACATGGAGTCTGGTGGGTGTGATGACGGTGATTTCGGGGATGTTTCATGTTAACCTAAACTAAAAAACTAAACCAAACTAACTTAAACTAAAAGGATTATACTATACTAGTTCTATCTCTGTAGGGATCCATCCCATAATATTGAAAAATGACTCATTATTTACATGAAGTCTGGTGCGTTACCTGGTAACGGCCGTATCGCTAAACTAGCTAACGCTAGCTAACTGACCCTAGCTAGCTAAGCTTTGAAAGTGGCAGTTCAGACCAATGGGGCTGCTAGCGTTAGCTAACAGTTAGCTTTCCAAAAGTGTAAGAACAGAAGCTAAAGATGAAACTCACTGCTGCGAGGAGCTGAAGGTCTGCGCCGGTCGGAGAGAGACATCCTCCCCGTCTGGAGTCTTCTATCGGCGGGCTTCAGGCACGGTGATGCTGCTGTTTTCTTTTGGCGGTTGGTCCGGTTGGTCCGTTTGTCAGTTGGTCCGTTTTTCTGTTGATCCGGTTGTTGTTTGGTCCGTTTGTCAGTTGGTCCGATTGGTCCGTTTTTCAGTTGGTCCGGTTGTCAGTTGGTCCGTTTGTCAGTTGGTCCGTTTGGTCCGTTTTTCAGTTGGTCCGGTTGTCAGTTGGTCCGTTTGTCAGTTGGTCCGTTTGGTCCAGTTGTCAATGGGTCTCGTTGTCAGTGGGTCTTGTTGTCAGTGGGTCCGGTTGTCAGTGGGTCCGGTTGTCAGTGGGTCCGGATGTCAGTGGGTCTTGTTGTCAGTGGGTCCGGTTGTCAGTTGGTCCGGATGTCAGTTGGTCCGGATGTCAGTTGGAGCTTCTTGACAGTGACGTACTTTATTTTGGTCTCCAGGAGACACGACGAGGCAACGAACACACACAGGGAGACAGAAATAAAGAGAAGAAATGAAGGATGAACAGAGGAAGAGAAGACATGAAGGATGAACAGATGAAGAGAAGAAATGAAGGATGAACAGATGAAGAGATACCTCACAGTCCAGGTGGAGAACGGCGGAGTCAGACGGGCTGTCCGAGGAGTCCTCAACAGGTGACATGTTAGCTTAGCTAGCTGCTAGCACGAAGACATGTAGCTACCGTTAGACCTGCTAACGCAGGTCTAACGGTCATGTTGCCCTCATGTTGTCCTCATGTTGCCCTCATGTTGTCTTCATGTTGTCCTCATGTTGCCCTCATGTTGTCTTCATGTTGTCCTCATGTTGTCCTCATGTTGCCCTCATGTTGTCTTCATGTTGTCTTCATGTTGTCTTCATGTTGTCCTCATGTTGTCCTCATGTTGCCCTCATGTTGCCTTCATGTTGTCCTCATGTTGTCCTCATGTTGCCCTCATGTTGCCCTCATGTTGCCTTCATGTTGTCTTCATGTTGTCTTCATGTTGTCCTCATGTTGTCCTCATGTTGCCCTCATGTTGTCCTCATGTTGTCCTCATGTTGCCCTCATGTTGTCTTCATGTTGTCCTCATGTTGTCCTCATGTTGCCCTCATGTTGTCTTCATGTTGTCCTCATGTTGCCCTCATGTTGTCTTCATGTTGTCCTCATGTTGTCCTCATGTTGCCCTCATGTTGTCTTCATGTTGTCTTCATGTTGTCTTCATGTTGTCCTCATGTTGTCCTCATGTTGCCCTCATGTTGCCTTCATGTTGTCCTCATGTTGTCCTCATGTTGCCCTCATGTTGCCCTCATGTTGCCTTCATGTTGTCTTCATGTTGTCTTCATGTTGTCCTCATGTTGTCCTCATGTTGCCCTCATGTTGTCCTCATGTTGTCCTCATGTTGCCCTCATGTTGTCTTCATGTTGTCCTCATGTTGTCCTCATGTTGTCCTCATGTTGCCCTCATGTTGTCCTCATGTTGTCCTCATGTTGTCTTCATGTTGTCCTTATGTTGTCCTCATGTTGTCTTCATGTTGTCCTCATGTTGTCCTTATGTTGTCCTCATGTTGTCTTCATGTTGTCCTCATGTTGTCCTCATGTTGCCCTCATGTTGTCCTCATGTTGTCCTCATGTTGTCCTAAGGACCTGTACATGTAGGCATGGCCAGGCGTCCATGCCTACATGTACAGGTCCTCACCCCCCGTCCAATCGGCTGTCCTTACTGGTTGAGCTCTAGTTTTAATATGCATATAAAATGCTACCTGAGTGAGCAGTTAATAATGCCCAACTCCCCCACAGGTCAGCGGGCGCTCTGACCTCGGCCGCTGGAGGAAGTTCAGAGCCCAGCTGTGGGAGGAGGGGCGTGGCCTGCTGCCCTTCGTGTTGGGGCTGCTGCTGGGGTCCCTGTACGGGGCCACGGCCCTCTTCCTGCAGCAGCAGCCCCTGTGGCCGAGTGTGTACACCACGCTGGCGCTGGCCGGCCCGGCCGCCTTCGGGATGGGACTGTCCGCCGCCGTCCGCGCCGACGTGGCCGTGCTGCTGCCCACGCTCTGCTCAGGTCAGACCACATGGCTCTACATTCACAATGACGTGGTGGGGGGGCACCAGACGCCTCCCCATACGATATCATCACCATACTTATGCAACAATACAATATTATTGCGATTTTCAACATATTGCAATATTCTGCGATATGTTGTAATTTATTACCTTTTTTCCAACTTCTGATTTTTCCCCAAAAGGAAACTTATCAACTTATCAACAAACTGACCATCACACACACACACACACACACACACACACACACACACACACACACACACACACACACACACACACACACACACACACATATATATAATACTAGATCGCTGCCCATGGAAAGGCGCTCTGAGCAGTTGGGGGTTTGGTGCCTTGCTCAAGAGCCCCTTGGCAGTGCCCAAGAGGTGAACTGGCACCTCTCCAGCTACCAGTCCACCACCATACTTTGGTCCAAATGGGGACTTGAACCTGCGACCCTCCGGTTCCCAACCCAGCTCCATACAAACTGAGATACTGCCCCCCCCAAATTAAGCATAAAAAATGACTTATTAACTAAAGAAATCTTAGTTGACTAAGACCAGAACCACAGATTAGTCTAATGGACTGAGAGGGGGCGGGGCTAGTTTCCAGAATGTGTTTAACATTAATTATCAGTTGTAACTTCTGCAGTAGTCTCGCTGTACAGACCTTCCCCCGCAGCTCTGCAGAGGAAGGGCGTGGCCCTGCTCAGCCTATCACAGTGCCTCCTGCTCTCTTGTGTTTCAGCTCATGGCAGGAAGTTCCTCCTCTTCCTGTTTGTGTCGCTGCTGCTCACTGGTCCTCTGAGCAACACCCTAGAAAACACAGAGCGCGCCGCCTCCAGCCTGCTGTGTAGCGCCGAGCTGGCAGCCAATCAAACACAAGAGCTGATGCAGAGAGCAGCCACGCCCTTTACTGTAAGCCCCGCCCACCTCCACCATCACAACAAAGTACTGTTAAAGGGTAACTTCATTTTGGTTTTCAACATGGACCCTGTTTTTCATGTTTTTGGGTCTAAGTGTCTGACTTGAAACTGGTCCATGTAAATAATCACTACTTTTATCAGCGTAAAACACACTTCATTCAAAGTGGACAGAAACTAAATCAAACTACCAAAAGCCGTCTTGGTTCATCTTTCCTGTTCCACCAATCACCACTCTGGTCTGGTTGGAATAAACTCTTAATTCACCCATTTACATGTGGAGATATGCTGCTCTATACACACTAAAAGTAGTGATTATTTACATGGAGTCTGGTGGAGATATGCTGCTCTATACACACTAAAAGTAGTGATTATTTACATGGAGTCTGGTGGAGATATGCTGCTCTATACACGCTAAAAGTAGTGATTATTTACATGGAGTCTGGTGGAGATATGCTGCTCTATACACGCTAAAAGTAGTGATTATTTACATGGAGTCTGGTGGAGATATGCTGCTCTATACACACTAAAAGTAATGATTATTTACATGGAGTCTGGTGGAGATATGCTGCTCTATACACACTAAAAGTAGTGATTATTTACATGGAGTCTGGTGGAGATATGCTGCTCTATACACACTAAAAGTAGTGATTATTTACATGGAGTCTGGTGGAGATATGCTGCTCTATACACACTAAAAGTAGTGATTATTTACATGGAGTCTGGTGGAGATATGCTGCTCTATACACGCTAAAAGTAGTGATTATTTACATGGAGTCTGGTGGAGATATGCTGCTCTATACACACTAAAAGTAGTGATTATTTACATGGAGTCTGGTGGAGATATGCTGCTCTATACATACTAAAAGTAGTGATTATTTACATGGAGTCTGGTGGGTTTGGTGATGGTGATTTCTGTTTCATGTTAAACTAAAAGGATCTTCCTCTTTAACTAAAAGGTCTATCTCTGTAGGGATCCATCCCATAATGTTATCACACACTTAGAATAATAGAGTCTTTCCACTCACCCTTCCACTTTTAGTGGGCGTTAACTGATGCTGAACATCTGTCCCGTAGGGTAACATTGCATCGTCTGCCAGTTACAGCGTTCTCGAGTAATGTCAAAGCTTTCTGTTTGTTGCGCCTGATGTTTTGCAGCCGTGTTGGACAGAATCCGCGAGATCAGCAGTAACGCTCACGCTCTGGCGGGGCGAGTCCAGAACCTGATCCTCGCTCTGACGGACGGCATCCGCCACGTTGGTGAGCCTGAAGCTGCACCTTTCATGTAGAAATACAAATGAATTCATTTTATTTTCATTGGTCCTAACCAAAGGGTCAGAAGCTTCCGCTCGTGTAAGCCCCCCTCCCTCCCCCCCCCTCACATTTTAAAGAGTAACAAACAAATTGGCAAAGAAAAAAAATAAATTATGACCAAACAACTAATCCACCATCAGAATAATAATCTGTATTTGCAGCCAAAAGGTAAATATTTTGTAAATATATAACCATGACCTTTGCCCTTTCAGCTCGCACTCTGAGAAACGTCCTCCACTTCCTGGTGGACATCGGTGACGTGTGCAACGACAAGCTGGGCTCCCCGTACAGGAAGTGCCGAGCGGTGTTCGCCGATGCTCAAGCCGACTGCTCCGAGCTGCTGGGAGAGTTCAACTTCCTGTGTCACATCATGGACGGCTTCCTGCCGCTCTGCAGCCTCGCCGCGGTGCGTTCACTGCCACGTCACCAACGCTAACATCATTTGACACGGGGGACATTGATACAGCAGCATATCACAATATTTTCAATGGCAATACTATATCAATACACAGACACCAAGTATGGATCTATTATATATATTATATGTGTGTGTGTGTGTGTGTGTGTGTGTGTGTGTGTGTGTGTGTGTGTGTGTGTGTGTGTGTGTGTGTGTGTGTGTGTGTGTGTGTGTGTGTGTGTCAGTTTGTCGCATGTTGCAGCGATAACATTGAAGTAATATGAACAAAGAGAGAAATGTTTCTTTTAGATGAAACAGATGTTGATAAGTTTCTTTTGGGGACGTCATTAGAAACTGCAACACAACGTGACGCACAACGCTGCTGACGGATTACTTGGTAACAATAGCTCTTAGAGTCCGTCCCACATTGATCCGGTGTCTGTTTCAGCCGGCGAGCTCTTAAAGTCCGTCCCACATTGATCTGGTGTCTGTTTCAGCCGGTGAGCTCTTAGAGTCCGTCCCACATTGATCTGCTGTCTGTTTCAGCCGGCGAGCTCTTAGAGTCCGTCCCACATTGATCTGGTGTCTGTTTCAGCCAGTAAGCTCTTAGAGTCCGTCCCACATTGATCTGGTGTCTGTTTCAGCCGGCGAGCTCTTAGAGTCCGTCCCACATTGATCTGGTGTCTGTTTCAGCCGGTGAGCTCTTAGAGTCCGTCCCACATTGATCTGCTGTCTGTTTCAGCCGGCGAGCTCTTAGAGTCCGTCCCACATTGATCTGGTGTCTGTTTCAGCCAGTAAGCTCTTAGAGTCCGTCCCACATTGATCTGGTGTCTGTTTCAGCCGGCGAGCTCTTAGAGTCCGTCCCACATTGATCTGCTGTCTGTTTCAGCCAGTAAGCTCTTAGAGTCCGTCCCACATTGATCTGCTGTCTGTTTCAGCCGGCGAGCTCTTAGAGTCCGTCCCACATTGATCCCGTTTCTTTCAGCCGGCGAGCTCTTAGAGTCCGTCCCACATTGATCTGCTGTCTGTTTCAGCCGGCGAGCTCTTAGAGTCCGTCCCACATTGATCTGCTGTCTGTTTCAGCCGGCGAGCTCTTAGAGTCCGTCCCACATTGATCCCGTTTCTTTCAGCCGGCGAGCTCTTAGAGTCCGTCCCACATTGATCTGCTGTCTGTTTCAGCCGGCGAGCTCTTAGAGTCCGTCCCACATTGATCTGCTGTCTGTTTCAGCCGGCGAGCTCTTAGAGTCCGTCCCACATTGATGTGGTGTCTGTTTCAGCCAGTAAGCTCTTAGAGTCCGTCCCACATTGATCTGCTGTCTGTTTCAGCCGGCGAGCTCTTAGAGTCCGTCCCACATTGATCCCGTTTCTTTCAGCCGGCGAGCTCTTAGAGTCCGTCCCACATTGATCTGCTGTCTGTTTCAGCCGGCGAGCTCTTAGAGTCCGTCCCACATTGATCTGCTGTCTGTTTCAGCCGGCGAGCTCTTAGAGTCCGTCCCACATTGATCTGGTGTCTGTTTCAGCCGGCGAGCTCTTAGAGTCCGTCCCACATTGATCTGGTGTCTGTTTCAGCCAGTAAGCTCTTAGAGTCCGTCCCACATTGATCTGCTGTCTGTTTCAGCCGGCGAGCTCTTAGAGTCCGTCCCACATTGATCTGGTGTCTGTTTCAGCCGGCGAGCTCTTAGAGTCCGTCCCACATTGATCCCGTTTCTTTCAGCCGGCGAGCTCTTAGAGTCCGTCCCACATTGATCTGGTGTCTGTTTCAGCCGGCGAGCTCTTAGAGTCCGTCCCACATTGATCTGGTGTCTGTTTCAGCCGGCGAGCTCTTAGAGTCCGTCCCACATTGATCCCGTTTCTTTCAGCCGGCGAGCTCTTAGAGTCCGTCCCACATTGATCTGGTGTCTGTTTCAGCCGGCGAGCTCTTCTGCATCATCCCGTCCTACATCGGCGACCAGCTGAAGAAACGTCTGGCAGCTCGTAAGCTCTTTCTTTTTCACTCATGTTTTTAACCTTTATTGACAACTCAGCGCTGGATGAAGTATTCAGATTACTGCAGTTAAAGTACTTATACCACACTGTAGAAATACTCTGTTAAAGTCCTGCAGGTAAAATACTACTTCAGTTAACTAAAGTAACTAGTAACTAAAGAGTAGAACTAGAAAGTGACATGAAAAGAAAAGACTCAAAGTACAAGTACCTCACCATCTGGAGTACAGTACTGCAGTAATTGTACCTCACCATCTGGAGTACAGTACTGCAGTAATTGTACCTCACCATCTGGAGTACAGTACTGCAGTAATTGTACCTCACCATGTGGAGTACAGTACTGCAGTACTTGTACCTGACCATGTGGAGTACACCATGTGGAGTACAGTACTGCAGTAATTGTACCTCACCATGTGGAGTACAGTACTGCAGTAATTGTACCTCACCATGTGGAGTACAGTACTGCAGTACTTGTACCTCACCATGTGGAGTACAGTACTGCAGTACTTGTACCTCACCATGTGGAGTACAGTACTGCAGTACTTGTACCTCACCATGTGGAGTACAGTACTGCAGTACTTGTACCTCACCATGTGGAGTACAGTACTGCAGTACTTGTACCTCACCATGTGGAGTACAGTACAGCAGTACTTGTACCTCACCATGTGGAGTACAGTACTGCAGTACTTGTACC
Source organism: Percina caprodes (assembly GCA_013375575.1). Taxonomy (NCBI): domain Eukaryota; kingdom Metazoa; phylum Chordata; class Actinopteri; order Perciformes; family Percidae; genus Percina; species Percina caprodes. The sequence continues at coordinate 140,669 of JABXJD010000795.1, forward strand.
TCACCATGTGGAGTACAGTACTGCAGTACTTGTACCTCACCATGTGGAGTACAGTACTGCAGTACTTGTACCTGACCATGTGGAGTACAGTACTGCAGTACTTGTACCTGACCATGTGGAGTACAGTACTGCAGTACTTGTACCTCACCATGTGGAGTACAGTACTGCAGTACTTGTACCTCACCATGTGGAGTACAGTACTGCAGTACTTGTACCTGACCATGTGGAGTACAGTACTGCAGTACTTGTACCTCACCATGTGGAGTACAGTACTGCAGTACTTGTACCTCACCATGTGGAGTACAGTACTGCAGTACTTGTACCTCACCATGTGGAGTACAGTACTGCAGTACTTGTACCTCACCATGTGGAGTACAGTACTGCAGTACTTGTACCTCCCCATGTGGAGTACAGTACTGCAGTACTTGTACCTCACCATGTGGAGTACAGTACTGCAGTACTTGTACCTCACCATGTGGAGTACAGTACTGCAGTACTTGTACCTCACCATGTGGAGTACAGTACTGCAGTACTTGTACCTCACCATGTGGAGTACAGTACTGCAGTACTTGTACCTCACCATGTGGAGTACAGTACTGCAGTACTTGTACCTCACCATGTGGAGTACAGTACAGCAGTACTTGTACCTCACCATGTGGAGTACAGTACTGCAGTACTTGTACCTCACCATGTGGAGTACAGTACTGCAGTACTTGTACCTGACCATGTGGAGTACAGTACTGCAGTACTTGTACCTCACCATGTGGAGTACAGTACTGCAGTACTTGTACCTCACCATGTGGAGTACAGTACTGCAGTACTTGTACCTGACCATGTGGAGTACAGTACTGCAGTACTTGTACCTCACCATGTGGAGTACAGTACTGCAGTACTTGTACCTCACCATGTGGAGTACAGTACTGCAGTACTTGTACCTCCCCATGTGGAGTACAGTACTGCAGTACTTGTACCTCACCGCTGCTCCTCCAGCGACCCTGGCAGCGTTTGAGCGGATGAAGCGGGAGTTTGAGTTCAACATCTCGGCCTCGGTGGACGTGGACCTGGACACCAACAGCAGCGTCCCCCTGCAGCAGCTGTCCCAGGACATCCTGGACCAGGTGTCCTCCGCCCTGCAGACCTTCCAGAGGCTGAGCCAGCCGCTGGCCTACGCCGGCCTGGTGCTGCTCGCCGTCTCCTTCCTCCGGTCAGCGCTGCACCACCTGTCACTGGGGGGGGGTTAGTTATACATGTGTGTGTTGCATAGCTGTAACTGGGGGGGGCTCGTACCTAGTTTTTTTGCTGTTTTTGCCTTGGTCTTTTAAGGTGTTTTTCTTATGGGTGTGTGTGTGTGTCTTTCTGTCTGTGTGTGTGTGTGTGTCTTTCTGTCTGTCTGTGTGTGTGTGCGTGCGTGTCTCTGTGTGTGTGTGTGTGTGTGTGTGTGTGTGTGTGTGCGTGCGTGCGTGTGTGTGTGTGTGCGTGTGTGTGTGTCTTTCTGTCTGTGTGTGTGTGTGTGTGTGTGTCTTTCTGTCTGTGTGTGTGTGTGCGTGCGTGTGCAGGGCGGTGCGCTACAGACGCAGGTATCTCCGTGACCTCAGCTTTGACAACGTCTACATCAGCGCTCAGTTTGAGAAGCTTGACCAGAAGATGAAGTCAGGGGGCGGGGCCTCAGTCCTGCCAATCACACGCAGAGAGGCCAAGACCTACATCACCCCACGTCAGTACACTTCTCTGTGTGTGTGTGTGTGTGTGTGTGTGTGTGTGTGTGTGTGTGTGTGTGTGTAAGTGAAGTGTCCCCTCAGTGTCGTTGCAGCTGTCGGCGCGGGAGTGGCGGGCGGTCTACGTCGCCGTGGTCTCGGTGCTTAAACACCTGCTGGTGGGCGTGGTCCTGGTGGCGCTGGACTTCCTGGTCTTCTGGATGATGGATCAGGTGCACCACCAGGTGAAGGGGGACATCGTGGCCAGAGGTGAGCAATGGGGGAAAGTAACTAAGTACTTTATTACTCCACTATATTCATCTGACAGCTTTAGTTACTAGTTACTTTAGTTACTGTCACCAGTGTGTGAGTCTAAGCAGTGGTAACCGTGGTAACCCGTGTCCCATCACCAGCGCCGGTGACGGTGGTGCTGCAGGTGAACGGGTCTGGCTACGCCTCGGACATCTTCAGAGACCTGGTGGCTTCGTTCGACGTCCTGCAGCGAAGCAACGTCACCGTGATCAGCAGGAAGTGCCTGCTGCAGCCGTCACCGCCGGACTACGTCAACTGCTTCGTCTTAGGTGAGGGCACACAGGAAGTGACATCATAGCCTTGGGTTGTTTAACCCTCCTGTTGGGAAACATGGGGGGGGCGAGCTTGCTTTGTTTTGTTTGAAATTAACTTGGAACGTCAACAGAAGTCTCTTACATCTCCTTACATGTGGAGATATGCTGCTCTATACACGCTAAAAGTAGTGATTATTTACATGGAGTCTGGTGGAGATATGCTGCTCTATACACGCTAAAAGTAGTGATTATTTACATGGAGTCTGGTGGAGATATGCTGCTCTATACATGCTAAAAGTAGTGATTATTTACATGGAGTCTGGTGGAGATATGCTGCTCTATACACACTAAAAGTAGTGATTATTTACATGGAGTCTGGTGGAGATATGCTGCTCTATACACGCTAAAAGTAGTGATTATTTACATGGAGTCTGGTGGAGATATGCTGCTCTATACACACTAAAAGTAGTGATTATTTACATGGAGTCTGGTGGAGATATGCTGCTCTATACATGCTAAAAGTAGTGATTATTTACATGGAGTCTGGTGGAGATATGCTGCTCTATACACACTAAAAGTAGTGATTATTTACATGGAGTCTGGTGGAGATATGCTGCTCTATACACGCTAAAAGTAGTGATTATTTACATGGAGTCTGGTGGAGATATGCTGCTCTATACACACTAAAAGTAGTGATTATTTACATGGAGTCTGGTGGAGATATGCTGCTCTATACACACTAAAAGTAGTGATTATTTACATGGAGTCTGGTGGAGATATGCTGCTCTATACACGCTAAAAGTAGTGATTATTTACATGGAGTCTGGTGGAGATATGCTGCTCTATACATGCTAAAAGTAGTGATTATTTACATGGAGTCTGGTGGAGATATGCTGCTCTATACACGCTAAAAGTAGTGATTATTTACATGGAGTCTGGTGGAGATATGCTGCTCTATACACACTAAAAGTAGTGATTATTTACATGGAGTCTGGTGGAGATATGCTGCTCTATACACGCTAAAAGTAGTGATTATTTACATGGAGTCTGGTGGAGATATGCTGCTCTATACATGCTAAAAGTAGTGATTATTTACATGGAGTCTGGTGGAGATATGCTGCTCTATACACGCTAAAAGTAGAGATTATTTACATGGAGTCTGGTGGAGATATGCTGCTCTATACACGCTAAAAGTAGTGATTATTTACATGGAGTCTGGTGGGTTTGGTGATGGTGATTTCTGTTTCATGTTAAACTAAAAGGATCTTCCTCTTTAACTAAAAGGTCTATCTCTGAAGGGATCCATCCCATAATGTTTTCTGTCCCAGAGGAGGACAGGTTGCGTCTTCACTGCTTCTCTTTCTGTGGCAGGTTTCCTGCTCGGTCTGGCTCTGCTCATCGCTCTGTTCGGAGGACTGGTGCAGCGCTGCAGACAACTCGTCTGTGCTTCATTCCATCCAGAGAGAGAGCTGGTACACACACACACACAATCACACACAAAGAGACACACACACACACACACAATCACACACAAAGAGACACACACACACACACAATCACACACAAAGAGACACAGACACACACCTGCGCACACACGCAGAGTTGCAAACACAGACACAAACAAAGACACACGCACAGACACAAACAGGCTTTTATTTTGGCATCTTTCACAACCTGCTTATGTTTCCTCGTGCCAGAGACACAAAGATGAGGTAATCTGATCCTGACATCATCACACTGAAGATCAGGTGACATGTAAGCCCCGCCCCTTTGTTTCATAGTAAAGTTGTTTGACAGACAGACAGGCAGACAGACGGACGGACGGACGGACAGAGAGAGGAGACAGACAGATGCAGCTGTGGGTGAAAGGTCACGTAGCAGGAAGTTATGTGAAGAATCTGCAGAATGAGTGTGAGACTCTGCAGGTCTGAACAGATCCACCTGAGACTGAGAGTCCAGAGTCCAGAGCCCCTTTTAGTCACAGCAACTCTCCATAGATCCTTGACAAACACACACACACACACACACACACACACACACACACAGAGTTCTCAGGAATTTCTTTGCTCTAAACAGCTGAGATATTACCATGGTAACGTTATCAAACAACAACAACATCACAATGGAAATAATTTACAGGTCGACTGAAACATAATAATATAGATAACAGGTTATTTAAAAAAAAATTTCAATTGACCCTATCTTTGTTAAAGAGTAAGATTTCTTTTTATTTTTTTTATTTATTTATTTTTTAACATAAATACATGCGCAAAATCACCATCAACAAACCAGACTCCATGTAAATAATCACTACTTTTATCACCGTGAAACACACTTGTGGACAGAAAGTAAATAAAACTACCAAAAGCCGTCTTTGTTCATCTTTCCTGTTCCAACAATCACCACTCTGGTCTGGTTGGAATAAACTCTTAATTCACCCATTTACATGTGGAGATATGCTGCTCTATACACGCTAAAAGTAGTGATTATTAACATGGAGTCTGGTGGAGATATGCTGCTCTATACACGCTAAAAGTAGTGATTATTAACATGGAGTCTGGTGGAGATATGCTGCTCTATACACGCTAAAAGTAGTGATTATTTACATGGAGTCTGGTGGAGATATGCTGCTCTATACACACTAAAAGTAGTGATTATTTACATGGAGTCTGGTGGAGATATGCTGCTCTATACACACTAAAAGTAGTGATTATTTACATGGAGTCTGGTGGAGATATGCTGCTCTATACACACTAAAAGTAGTGATTATTAACATGGAGTCTGGTGGAGATATGCTGCTCTATACACACTAAAAGTAGTGATTATTAACATGTAGTCTGGTGGAGATATGCTGCTCTGATGATGATGAACATCTGTCCTGTAGGGTAACATTACAGCTTGTTTCTACCTGATGATGAACATCTGTCCTGTAGGGTAACATTACAGCTTGTTTCTACCTGATGATGAACATCTGTCCTGTAGGGTAACATTACAGCTTGTTTCTACCTGATGATGAACATCTGTCCTGTAGGGTAACATTACAGCTTGTTTCTACCTGATGATGAACATCTGTCCTGTAGGGTAACATTACAGCTTGTTTCTACCTGATGATGAACATCTGTCCTGTAGGGTAACATTACAGCTTGTTTCTACCTGATGATGAACATCTGTCCTGTAGGGTAACATTACAGCTTGTTTCTACCTGATGATGAACATCTGTCCTGTAGGGTAACATTACAGCTTGTTTCTACCTGATGATGAACATCTGTCCTGTAGGGTAACATTACAGCTTGTTTCTCCCTGATGATGAACATCTGTCCTGTAGGGTAACATTACAGCTTGTTTCTACCTGATGATGAACATCTGTCCTGTAGGGTAACATTACAGCTTGTTTCTACCTGATGCTGAACATCTGTCCTGTAGGGTAACATTACAGCTTGTTTCTCCCTGATGATGAACATCTGTCCTGTAGGGTAACATTACAGCTTGTTTCTACCTGATGATGAACATCTGTCCTGTAGGGTAACATTACAGCTTGTTTCTACCTGATGATGAACATCTGTCCTGTAGGGTAACATTACAGCTTGTTTCTCCTGATGATGAACATCTGTCCTGTAGGGTAACATTACAGCTTGTTTCTCCCTGATGATGAACATCTGTCCTGTAGGGTAACATTACAGCTTGTTTCTACCTGATGATGAACATCTGTCCTGTAGGGTAACATTACAGCTTGTTTCTCCTGATGATGAACATCTGTCCTGTAGGGTAACATTACAGCTTGTTTCTCCCTGATGATGAACATCTGTCCTGTAGGGTAACATTACAGCTTGTTTCTACCTGATGATGAACATCTGTCCTGTAGGGTAACATTACAGCTTGTTTCTCCCTGATGATGAACATCTGTCCTGTAGGGTAACATTACAGCTTGTTTCTACCTGATGCTGAACATCTGTCCTGTAGGGTAACATTACAGCTTGTTTCTCCCTGATGCTGAACATCTGTCCTGTAGGGTAACATTACAGCTTGTTTCTACCTGATGATGAACATCTGTCCTGTAGGGTAACATTACAGCTTGTTTCTACCTGATGATGAACATCTGTCCTGTAGGGTAACATTACAGCTTGTTTCTACCTGATGATGAACATCTGTCCTGTAGGGTAACATTACAGCTTGTTTCTACCTGATGATGAACATCTGTCCTGTAGGGTAACATTACAGCTTGTTTCTACCTGATGATGAACATCTGTCCTGTAGGGTAACATTACAGCTTGTTTCTACCTGATGATGAACATCTGTCCTGTAGGGTAACATTACAGCTTGTTTCTACCTGATGATGAACATCTGTCCTGTAGGGTAACATTACAGCTTGTTTCTACCTGATGATGAACATCTGTCCTGTAGGGTAACATTACAGCTTGTTTCTCCCTGATGATGAACATCTGTCCTGTAGGGTAACATTACAGCTTGTTTCTACCTGATGATGAACATCTGTCCTGTAGGGTAACATTACAGCTTGTTTCTACCTGATGCTGAACATCTGTCCTGTAGGGTAACATTACAGCTTGTTTCTCCCTGATGATGAACATCTGTCCTGTAGGGTAACATTACAGCTTGTTTCTACCTGATGATGAACATCTGTCCTGTAGGGTAACATTACAGCTTGTTTCTACCTGATGATGAACATCTGTCCTGTAGGGTAACATTACAGCTTGTTTCTCCCTGATGATGAACATCTGTCCTGTAGGGTAACATTACAGCTTGTTTCTCCCTGATGATGAACATCTGTCCTGTAGGGTAACATTACAGCTTGTTTCTACCTGATGATGAACATCTGTCCTGTAGGGTAACATTACAGCTTGTTTCTCCCTGATGATGAACATCTGTCCTGTAGGGTAACATTACAGCTTGTTTCTCCTGATGATGAACATCTGTCCTGTAGAGTAACATTACAGCTTGTTTCTACCTGATGATGAACATCTGTCCTGTAGGGTAACATTACAGCTTGTTTCTCCCTGATGATGAACATCTGTCCTGTAGGGTAACATTACAGCTTGTTTCTACCTGATGCTGAACATCTGTCCTGTAGGGTAACATTACAGCTTGTTTCTCCCTGATGCTGAACATCTGTCCTGTAGGGTAACATTACAGCTTGTTTCTACCTGATGATGAACATCTGTCCTGTAGGGTAACATTACAGCTTGTTTCTACCTGATGATGAACATCTGTCCTGTAGGGTAACATTACAGCTTGTTTCTACCTGATGATGAACATCTGTCCTGTAGGGTAACATTACAGCTTGTTTCTACCTGATGATGAACATCTGTCCTGTAGGGTAACATTACAGCTTTTTTCTTGTTTCCTGCGTCTCTCAGAGGATCCTCGGACTCTAAGAGACGAGATGATAAAAAAACTTGAATGTGTGAAGAAAGAAAGTGAAACATAACACTGAGGGTTAGGGTGTGTGTGTCATCAGGAGAGGATCTGGTTCCTCCGGCAGCAGATCCTGGATCAGAGGCGTGCGGAGGGGAGAGCGCTAAGAACGTCTGCAGGAGGAGGAGGAGGAGGAGGAGGAGGAGGAGGAGGAGGGGAGGAGGAGGAGGAGGAGGAGGGAGTCGCCTTCAAACTCTCCTGCTGAGGTACAGACATGTCGTCTGCTTCATTGTCCAACATTTAACTCTGAAGAAACTAGAATATAAGACGTGTTTCAGTTATTTCTGCTTTAAGAACATAACGCACAATAATAACAATGAGTTCATTCATAGTTCTGATGCCTTCATGATAATCTACAATGTAAATAGTCATGAAAATAAAGAAAACGCATTGAATGAGAAGGTGGGTCCAACTTTTGGCCTGTAGTGTGTGTGTGTGTGTGTGTGTGTGTGTGTGTGTGTGTGTGTGTGTGTGTGTGTGTGTGTGTGTGTGTGTGTGTGTGTGTGTGTGTGTGTGTGTGTGTGTGTGTGTGTGTGTGTGTGTGTATATATATATATATATATATATATATATATATATACACCCTTTCTCACCTCAGTTCTTTAAGATTCTCTAAATGTGTCGCAGGTGGTTTTAAATGAAGTGTGTCTGGTTCCCAGGTTTCCTGGAGGGCCGTACCTGTCTCACCTGCTGGGTCTGTCCTCAGTCAGCTGTCTGTTCTGTGGCGAGGCGCTGAGACCTGGGGACGACAACATGGCCGCCTGCGATGTCCCCCGGTGTCCAGGTACGGACACGGTACAGCCGGCTGGGTTCCAGGGGACAGGGTCTAGACCTGGGGAGTCAGCCTTTAATCAAGGGCCGGACACTAAGGGACTAAGGGAGGTGTGTTCAGGTGCATCCTGGTCTTACAGGGAGGTGTGTTCAGGTGCATCCTGGTCTTACAGGGAGGTGTGTTCAGGTGCATCCTGGTCTTACAGGGAGGTGTGTTCAGGTGCATTCTGGTCTTACAGGGAGGTGTGTTCAGGTGCATTCTGGGAGTATTACTATCTTGAGGCAACGGGAAGTGATCGCACTATTGACCAACAAAACCCTCTAAAATCAGTAACACACTTTGCTTGTTACACACACAGGGACACACACTATGCTTGTTACACACACAGGGACACACACTATGCTTGTTACACACACAGGGACACACACTATGCTTGTTACACACACAGGGACACACACTATGCTTGTTACACACACAGGGACACACACTATGCTTGTTACACACACAGGGACACACACTATGCTTGTTACACACACAGGGACACACACTATGCTTGTTACACACACAGGGACACACACTATGCTTGTTACACACACAGGGACACACACTATGCTGGCTATTAACGGGAATGGGAGAGGACCTCTGATTGGCTGTTAAAGGGAATGGGAGAGGACCTCTGATTGGCTGTTAAAGGGAATGGGAGAGGACCTCTGATTGGCTGTTAAAGGGAATGGGAGAGGACCTCTGATTGGCTGTTAAAGGGAATGGGAGAGGACCTCTGATTGTTTGATTGCATGTTACCCAGAACACACCTGTGATTAATGAAGACATTAAGTCCAGCCCTTTAGGACCATGCGCTTGGTGCACTGACCCTTTTTACCCCCGTCACACCAGCAAAAGTGGATTTGGACAGACCCTGAACGCACCTGCGCCAGGTGATTCACGCCGTGCGCTCAGATCGTTAAAATAGGGTTCGCAGAGTTTATTGATATGATTTTATTCAGAAAAAGTAAAATATCTTTATTGTCTGTCTCATATAGCTTTCTCAGTTCAATCAGTCTAAAGTTCAGTTTCTGTGTGTGTGTGTGTGTGTGTGTGTGTGTGTGTGTGTGGAGGGAGTGTGTGTGTGTGTGTGTGTGTGTGTGTGTGTGTGTGTGTGTGTGTGTGTGCTGAGGAGTGTGTGTGTGTGTGTGTGTGTGTGTGTGTGTGTGTGTGTGAGGAGTGTGTGTGTGTGTGTGTGTGTGTGTGTGTGTGTGTGTGTGTGTGTGCTGAGGGAGTGTCTAACTGTTGTAGACTTAGCTGAAGTCCAACAGATAACAGACTGTACCTGTAGCTGCTCACTGACCCTGCAGCCAGAACACCTGTTTCCTGGAGAAAGTCTTGTGTTTTCTCCTTAACTTCTCCAGGACATGAACACCTGTTTCCTGGTGAAAGTCTTGTGTTTTCTCCTTAACTTCTCCAGGACATGAACACCTGTTTCCTGGTGAAAGTCTTGTGTTTTCTCCTTAACTTCTCCAGGACATGAACACCTGTTTCCTGGAGAAAGTCTTGTGTTTTCTCCTTAACTTCTCCAGGACATGAACACCTGTTTCCTGGAGAAAGTCTTGTGTTTTCTCCTTTACTTCTCCAGGACATGAACACCTGTTTCCTGGAGAAAGTCTTGTGTTTTCTCCTTAACTTCTCCAGGACGTGAACACCTGTTTCCTGGAGAAAGTCTTGTGTTTTCTCCTTAACTTCTCCAGGACATGAACACCTGTTTCCTGGTGAAAGTCTTGTGTTTTCTCCTTAACTTCTCCAGGACATGAACACCTGTTTCCTGGTGAAAGTCTTGTGTTTTCTCCTTAACTTCTCCAGGACATGAACACCTGTTTCCTGGAGAAAGTCTTGTGTTTTCTCCTTAACTTCTCCAGGACATGAACACCTGTTTCCTGGAGAAAGTCTTGTGTTTTCTCCTTAACTTCTCCAGGACATGAACACCTGTTTCCTGGTGAAAGTCTTGTGTTTTCTCCTTAACTTCTCCAGGACATGAACACCTGTTTCCTGGTGAAAGTCTTGTGTTTTCTCCTTAACTTCTCCAGGACGTGAACACCTGTTTCCTGGAGAAAGTCTTGTGTTTTCTCCTTAACTTCTCCAGGACATGAACACCTGTTTCCTGGAGAAAGTCTTGTGTTTTCTCCTTAACTTCTCCAGGACATGAACACCTGTTTCCTGGAGAAAGTCTTGTGTTTTCTCCTTAACTTCTCCAGGACATGAACACCTGTTTCCTGGTGAAAGTCTTGTGTTTTCTCCTTAACTTCTCCAGGACATGAACACCTGTTTCCTGGTGAAAGTCTTGTGTTTTCTCCTTAACTTCTCCAGGACATGAACACCTGTTTCCTGGTGAAAGTCTTGTGTTTTCTCCTTAACTTCTCCAGGACATGAACACCTGTTTCCTGGAGAAAGTCTTGTGTTTTCTCCTTAACTTCTCCAGGACATGAACACCTGTTTCCTGGAGAAAGTCTTGTGTTTTCTCCTTAACTTCTCCAGGACATGAACACCTGTTTCCTGGTGAAAGTCTTGTGTTTTCTCCTTAACTTCTCCAGGACGTGAACACCTGTTTCCTGGAGAAAGTCTTGTGTTTTCTCCTTAACTTCTCCAGGACATGAACACCTGTTTCCTGGAGAAAGTCTTGTGTTTTCTCCTTAACTTCTCCAGGACGTAAACACCTGTTTCCTGGAGAAAGTCTTGTGTTTTCTCCTTAACTTCTCCAGGACATGAACACCTGTTTCCTGGTGAAAGTCTTGTGTTTTCTCCTTAACTTCTCCAGGACGTGAACACCTGTTTCCTGGTGAAAGTCTTGTGTTTTCTCCTTAACTTCTCCAGGACATGAACACCTGTTTCCTGGTGAAAGTCTTGTGTTTTCTCCTTAACTTCTCCAGGACATGAACACCTGTTTCCTGGTGAAAGTCTTGTGTTTTCTCCTTAACTTCTCCAGGACATGAACACCTGTTTCCTGGAGAAAGTCTTGTGTTTTCTCCTTAACTTCTCCAGGACATGAACACCTGTTTCCTGGAGAAAGTCTTGTGTTTTCTCCTTAACTTCTCCAGGACATGAACACCTGTTTCCTGGTGAAAGTCTTGTGTTTTCTCCTTAACTTCTCCAGGACATGAACACCTGTTTCCTGGTGAAAGTCTTGTGTTTTCTCCTTAACTTCTCCAGGACATGAACACCTGTTTCCTGGAGAAAGTCTTGTGTTTTCTCCTTAACTTCTCCAGGACATGAACACCTGTTTCCTGGAGAAAGTCTTGTGTTTTCTCCTTAACTTCTCCAGGACATGAACACCTGTTTCCTGGAGAAAGTCTTGTGTTTTCTCCTTAACTTCTCCAGGACGTGAACACCTGTTTCCTGGAGAAAGTCTTGTGTTTTCTCCTTAACTTCTCCAGGACATGAACACCTGTTTCCTGGTGAAAGTCTTGTGTTTTCTCCTTAACTTCTCCAGGACATGAACACCTGTTTCCTGGTGAAAGTCTTGTGTTTTCTCCTTAACTTCTCCAGGACATGAACACCTGTTTCCTGGAGAAAGTCTTGTGTTTTCTCCTTAACTTCTCCAGGACATGAACACCTGTTTCCTGGAGAAAGTCTTGTGTTTTCTCCTTAACTTCTCCAGGACATGAACACCTGTTTCCTGGTGAAAGTCTTGTGTTTTCTCCTTAACTTCTCCAGGACATGAACACCTGTTTCCTGGTGAAAGTCTTGTGTTTTCTCCTTAACTTCTCCAGGACGTGAACACCTGTTTCCTGGAGAAAGTCTTGTGTTTTCTCCTTAACTTCTCCAGGACATGAACACCTGTTTCCTGGAGAAAGTCTTGTGTTTTCTCCTTAACTTCTCCAGGACATGAACACCTGTTTCCTGGAGAAAGTCTTGTGTTTTCTCCTTAACTTCTCCAGGACATGAACACCTGTTTCCTGGTGAAAGTCTTGTGTTTTCTCCTTAACTTCTCCAGGACATGAACACCTGTTTCCTGGTGAAAGTCTTGTGTTTTCTCCTTAACTTCTCCAGGACATGAACACCTGTTTCCTGGTGAAAGTCTTGTGTTTTCTCCTTAACTTCTCCAGGACATGAACACCTGTTTCCTGGAGAAAGTCTTGTGTTTTCTCCTTAACTTCTCCAGGACATGAACACCTGTTTCCTGGAGAAAGTCTTGTGTTTTCTCCTTAACTTCTCCAGGACATGAACACCTGTTTCCTGGTGAAAGTCTTGTGTTTTCTCCTTAACTTCTCCAGGACGTGAACACCTGTTTCCTGGAGAAAGTCTTGTGTTTTCTCCTTAACTTCTCCAGGACATGAACACCTGTTTCCTGGAGAAAGTCTTGTGTTTTCTCCTTAACTTCTCCAGGACATGAACACCTGTTTCCTGGAGAAAGTCTTGTGTTTTCTCCTTAACTTCTCCAGGACGTGAACACCTGTTTCCTGGAGAAAGTCTTGTGTTTTCTCCTTAACTTCTCCAGGACATGAACACCTGTTTCCTGGTGAAAGTCTTGTGTTTTCTCCTTAACTTCTCCAGGACGTGAACACCTGTTTCCTGGTGAAAGTCTTGTGTTTTCTCCTTAACTTCTCCAGGACATGAACACCTGTTTCCTGGTGAAAGTCTTGTGTTTTCTCCTTAACTTCTCCAGGACATGAACACCTGTTTCCTGGTGAAAGTCTTGTGTTTTCTCCTTAACTTCTCCAGGACATGAACACCTGTTTCCTGGAGAAAGTCTTGTGTTTTCTCCTTAACTTCTCCAGGACATGAACACCTGTTTCCTGGAGAAAGTCTTGTGTTTTCTCCTTAACTTCTCCAGGACATGAACACCTGTTTCCTGGTGAAAGTCTTGTGTTTTCTCCTTAACTTCTCCAGGACATGAACACCTGTTTCCTGGTGAAAGTCTTGTGTTTTCTCCTTAACTTCTCCAGGACATGAACACCTGTTTCCTGGTGAAAGTCTTGTGTTTTCTCCTTAACTTCTCCAGGACATGAACACCTGTTTCCTGGAGAAAGTCTTGTGTTTTCTCCTTAACTTCTCCAGGACATGAACACCTGTTTCCTGGAGAAAGTCTTGTGTTTTCTCCTTAACTTCTCCAGGACATGAACACCTGTTTCCTGGTGAAAGTCTTGTGTTTTCTCCTTAACTTCTCCAGGACGTGAACACCTGTTTCCTGGAGAAAGTCTTGTGTTTTCTCCTTAACTTCTCCAGGACATGAACACCTGTTTCCTGGAGAAAGTCTTGTGTTTTCTCCTTAACTTCTCCAGGACGTGAACACCTGTTTCCTGGAGAAAGTCTTGTGTTTTCTCCTTAACTTCTCCAGGACATGAACACCTGTTTCCTGGTGAAAGTCTTGTGTTTTCTCCTTAACTTCTCCAGGACGTGAACACCTGTTTCCTGGTGAAAGTCTTGTGTTTTCTCCTTAACTTCTCCAGGACATGAACACCTGTTTCCTGGTGAAAGTCTTGTGTTTTCTCCTTAACTTTTTCTTCTTTCCTTGTCACAGCTGTACAGTGGCTTGAATAGGCTGAAGTTGATTAAAAAGAGAAATAAAAATCGTTTTTGGAAATTGATTTTAATGCCTTAATTTAATAAAATTAGGAAACTATTCTGCATCCTGAACATTTTCTAATATTTTTCTAATTTTTTTTAATTATCCCTTTAACCCTCGTCTCGTCTCCCGGGTCAAAAACAGACACAAATTTGACATTTTGTCCCTTTTTCAGACTTTTAATAGTCTCCACCACCACCACCTTACTAGTTTTATACTTGTTGGAATTCATGGTCAATAACCCTCATTTATATAGAATTATACCTGATATTAACCCTCATTTATATAGAATTATACCTAATATTAACCCTCATTTATATAGAATTATACCTGATATTAACCCTCATTTATATAGAATTATACCTAATATTAACCCTCATTTATATAGAATTATACCTGATATTAACCCTCATTTATATAGAATTATACCTAATATTAACCCTCATTTATATAGAATTATACCTAATATTAACCCTCATTTATATAGAATTATACCTGATATTAACCCTCATTTATATAGAATTATACCTAATATTAACCCTCATTTATATAGAATTATACCTGATATTAACCCTCATTTATATAGAATTATACCTAATATTAACCCTCATTTATATAGAATTATACCTGATATTAACCCTCATTTATATAGAATTATACCTAATATTAACCCTCATTTATATAGAATTATACCTAATATTAACCCTCATTTATATAGAATTATACCTGATATTAACCCTCATTTATATAGAATTATACCTGATATTAACCCTCATTTATATAGAATTATACCTGATATTAACCCTCATTTATATAGAATTATACCTGATATTAACCCTCATTTATATAGAATTATACCTGATATTAACCCTCATTTATATAGAATTATACCTGATATTAACCCTCATTTATATGAATTATAATAATATTAGAGTTAAAAAGCAGAAATGATGAATTATTGTGACTAATAGTTGAGATCAGTTGTATTATAAAGAGCGTTGGAAGGATCCATTTTATGGTAATTTGGTTAAAAAGAAACTCATATTTCAGATATAGACATTTAGACATTTATTAAAGGAGGACAACGGGGGGTTAAATGTTTTTTTTATTCTTCTTTTTAATCAACTGTAGCCTGGGGGCTGAATGTATGAAAGACAGACTGACCCTGCTAGTCTGAGCTCTCGGGGACAGTTCATCCTCCACTTCCTGTCCTCCACATGTTGTTGCAGCGCTCGTCTTCTTTTACGAGCTGCTCCTTTGTTTTCACAGGCGTGTACTGTCGGCCATGTTTCCACAGTTTGGGAAACACGTGTGTCGTCTGCGCGCGACCTCTGACCTCCCAGGAAGACGGCGAGGAGGAGCGGTGAGTGTTTCTAACTCCTACTGTCCTGGAACGCCTCATATCTCACTCACTGAGTCACATTACATGAATCATATGAAGTAACTAAATACATTCACTCTAGTTCTACTGCAGTACAAACTCAAACAACATGTACTTTACTTCAGTGTTCCCATGTTCTGCCACTCAGTTTACTACTAGTAATATTATACTATTAATATGTAGTGTTAGTAGGAGGCTAGTAGTGGTAGTATTAGCAGTAGCAGCAGTATTAGTAGTAGTAGTAGTAGTAGTAGTAGTTGTATTACTAGTAGTAGTAGTGGTATTAGTGGTAGTAGTAGCAGTATTAGTAGTATTAGTAGCAGTAGTGTTAGTAGTAGTATTACTAGTAGTAGTAGTGGTGGTATTAATAGTATTACTTGTAGTAGTAGTGGTAGTAGTAGTAGCAGTCTTAGTAGTACTACTATTAATAGTAACAGTACTAGTAGCAGTAGTGTTAGTATTATACTAGTATTAGTAGCAGTAGTGTTAGTATTATACTAGTATTAGTATTACTAGTAGTAGTACTGGCAGTAGTAGTGGTAGTAGTAGTATTAGTAGTAGTGGTGTTAGTATTAATAGTAGTATTTCTAGTAGTAGTAGTATTTCTAGTAGTAGTATCCTCTTTCTACTGGAACTCTGCTACATCTCAGAGGGAATCTATATTTCGGAGTAAAGGTGGTGACCAAAACATTGAAGTATTTTTTACAGTAATATACAGTATCTGTGTATTATTTCTCTCAGGGACTCCAGCGATGACGAGCAGCTGAACTCAACCCACATCATAGACACACCACTGATGAAGAGGACAGTCTCCATGGCAACGCACCGAAGAGGGACACTAAAGGACAGTGGAGAGAGAGACGGAGGAGAGAGAGACGGAGGAAAGAGAGACGGTGGAGAGAGACTCGGCGGAGACCGTCCCGGGGAAGACCGACACGGCGGAGAGGGACACGGTGGAGAGACACGGCGGAGAGAGACACGGCGGAGAGAGACACGGCGGAGAGAGACACGGTGGAGAGAGACACGGAGGAGAGAGACACGGTGGAGAGAGACACGGAGGAGAGAGACGGCGGAGAGAGACACGGAGGAGAGAGACACGGCAGAGAGAGACTCGGCGGAGAGAGACACGGTGGAGACAGACACGGCGGAGAGAGACACGGTGAAGACAGACTCGGCGGAGAAAGACACGGCGGAGACATACACGGTGGAGACAGACACGGTGGAGAGAGACACGGCGGAGAGAGACACGGTGAAGACAGACACGGCGGAGAGAGACACGGCAGAGAGAGACTCGGCGGAGAGAGACTCGGCGGAGACAGACTCGCGGAGACAGCGGAGACAGAGACAGACACGGCGGAGACAGACACGGTGAAGACAGACACGGTGAAGACAGAGAGACACAGCGGAGAGAGAGACGTTAAAGTGGACTCTGACTCGGAGCTCAGGTAGGACCCTGTAGGATTTTGATCACCTGAAGATTATTGTAATAGTAGTATGAGTAGTAGCAGTATTAATAGTAGGTAGTAGTAGTAGTAGTAGTGGTGTTAGTAGTAGTAGTGTTAGTAGTAGTAGTAGTGTTAGTAGTAGTAGTAGTAGTAGTATTAGTATTAGTATACTATTAGTTACAACACATGCAGTGTACCACTGCTGCAGCAGATGGAGGTTTGACCTGCCGAGCGTGTGTTTTCCCACCCTGTCTGCTGTCAGTGAAGCAGACATGTCGTACCAGGACTCAGCAGCGTCGGACGACAGCGACGACTCCTTCTACTCCTCAGGAGCGGCAGCACCGGACCCTCCAGACCGTCATCATACAGGGACCAGACGCACCACCAGGACCTCCAGGATCCTGATCCACAACCACACGCCCCCAAAACCTCCAGGATCCTCATCCAGAACCTTCAGGATCCTGATCCACAACCACGCGCCCCCAAAACCTCCAGGATCCTCATCCAGAACTTTCAGGATCCTGATTCACAACCACGTGCCCCCAAAACCTCCAGGATCCTGATCCACAACCAGAACTTCCACTTTGTAATTAAAGTTTTCAGCATGAATATAAATTGTGAATCTGGTTAATTTTCAGCAGAAAGACAAGAAAACTATTAACGAACTGGAGCGAACCGCTTCTGGGTGAGTTTTATTGGGAGGCGGTCTAACACACACACACAGACACACATATACACACACACACACACACAGACACACAGACATTCAATTTTTCAAGCAGTTATAGAGCAGGTCTAGACCAGATAGAGTAGGTCTAGACCAGATAGAACAGTCTAGACCAGATAGAGTAGGTCTAGACTACCTCCAAATTTACAAGGACCCAACAGTTCTAGTAGTTCCCTCCAGAGCAAGCAACAGTGTGACAGTGGCGAGGAAAAACTTCCTTTTAGGAAGAAACCTCGGACAGACCCAGACCCAGACCCAGACCCAGGCTCTTGGTAGGCGGTGTCTGACGACCGGTTGGGGTTAGAATGAAGAGTGGCAATAACAGCCACAAAGAATAGTAGTTTGTAGTAGTTCATGGTATAGCAGGACACTGTGCAGCATTACAAGGCCCAGCAGGACGTGGGGCGTAGCAGGACATAGAAGGACGTAGAAGGGCGTAGCAGGACATAGCAGGACGTAGCATAGCGTAGAAGGACGTAGCAGGACATAGCAGGACGTAGCATAGCGTAGCAGGACGTAGCATAGCGTAGCAGGACGTGTAGCGGGACCATGGCAACAGCTCCTGCCATGCTTTTGGAGCCTCCCTGATCCAAGGAAACATGCTGGGGGAAAAGAAATAAATACACAAACACACGCACACACACACAGAGACACACACACATACACAGACACACACACAGAGACACACACACATACACAGACACACACACAGACACAGAGACACACACACAGACACACACATACACAGACACAAAAAGACAGAGAGAGACACACACACACACACACACACACCCAGCAGTGTGGCGTGGGGTGATGTAAGTGCGGCCCCCACCAACCAAACTCTCTACACCTTTCTGTGTAAGCAATCATCATCCAGCTGGCAGATACATGTAGTACAGTAGGAAGTACAGTATTTCTCTCTGGATATTTGTACATATGTAGATATTTGTATATATTTGTATATATGTAGATATTTGTATATATTTGTATATATGTAGATATTTGTATATATTTGTATATATGTAGATACGCCCATATAACCATTTATCTATTTTCATGTAAAATGCTTTAATGTTCTTTCTGTTTTCACCTCATTTTAAAACTGTGAAGACTGTAATGCACAGACTCGTAGGTGGTGTGTGTGTGTGTGTGTGTGTGTGTGTGTGTGTGTGGTGTGTCACTGATAACAGCCTTGAGCTGAGACACAAAGACACTTTAAACAAACAGAAAGAAAAATGTCAACAACAAAGTTTTTTTCTTTGTGTCTGTGAGTGTGTGTGTGGGTGTGTGTCTGTGAGTGTGTGACTGTGAGTGTGTGTGTGAGTGTGTGTGTGACTGTGTGAGTGTGTGTGTGTAGGGGGAGGACTCTCAGCAGGAACAGTGTGTGTGCAGCCTCTCCCTCTCACTCGGTCCCTGCTCGCTGGCTCTCTCGGTCACTTTGCAGAGTGTTTTTGCCACCAAAGCTGCACAAATGGCGACTAAGGTAAGAGATCTCTGTGTGTGTGTGTCTCTGTGTGAGTGTGTGTGTGTCTGTGTGTGTGTGTGTGTGTGTCTGTGTGTGTGTGTGTGTGTGTGTGTGTGTGTGTGTGTGTCTGTGTGTGTGTGTGTGTGTGTGTGTGTCTGTGTGTGTGTCTCTGTGTGTGTGTGTGTGTGTGTCTCTGTGTGTGTGTGTGTGTGTGTGTGTGTGTGTGTCTCTGTGTGTGTCTCTGTGTGTGTATGTGTGTGTGTGTGTGTGTGTGTGTGTCTGTGTGTGTGTCTCTGTGTGTGTGTGTGTGTGTGTGTGTGTGTGTGTCTCTGTGTGTGTGTGTGTGTGTGTGTGTGTGTGTGTCTCTATGTCTCTGTGTGTCTGTGTGTGTGTGAGTGTGTCTGTGTGTGTGTTTGTGTCTGTATGTGTGTGTCTTTTTGTGTGTGTGTGTGTGTGTGTGTTTGTCTGTGTCTCTGTGTGTGTGTGTGTGTGTGTGTCTGTGTGTGTGTGTGTGTCTGTGTGTGTGTCTGTGTCTCTGTGTGTGTGTGTGTGTCTGTGTGTGTGTGTGTGTGTGTGTGTCTGTGTGTGTGTGTGTGTCTGTGTCTCTGTGTGTGTGTGTGTGTGTGTGTGTGTGTGTGTGTGTGTGTGTGTGTGTGTGTGTGTGTGTGTGTGTGTGTGTCTCTGTGTCTCTGTGTGTGTGTGTGTGTGTGTGTGTGTGTGTGTGCTGTGTGTGTGTGTGTGTCTGTGTCTCTGTGTGTGTGTCTGTGTGTGTGTGTGTGTGTGTGTGTGTGTGTGTGTGTGTGTGTGTGTGTGTGTGTGTGTGTGTGTGTGTGTCTGTGTGTGTGTGTGTGTGTGTGTGTGTGTGTGTGTGTCTGTGTGTGTAATGAGTAACGTTAACGTTGCTTTTAGAAACATCTTCATTCATTGAGCTCCACATCTGTTGTTAACTTCTAGTAATACTACAGGGTACAAATACTCAGATACTAGTCAGGAGTACTGCAGTATCAGCAATGAAATATACCCATGGGGGGGGGCATATATGCATGGGGGGCGGGGGGGGACATGTCTGCATGGGGGGGCATGTCTGCATGGGGGGGCATGTCTGCATGGGGGGACATGTCTGCATGGGGGGACATGTCTGCATGGGGGGGACATGTCTGCATGGGGGACATGTCTGCATGGGGGACATGTCTGCATGGGGGCATGTCTGCATGGGGGACACATGTCTGCATGGGGGGACATGTCTGCATGGGGGCATGTCTGCATGGGGGACATGTCATGGGGGGGGACATGTCTGCATGGGGGGACATGTCTGCATGGGGGGACATGTCTGCATGGGGGGGCATGTCTGCATGAGGGGGCATGTCTGCATGGGGGGCATGTCTGCATGGGGGCATGTCTGCATGCATGTCTGCATGGGGGACATGTCTGCATGGGGACATGTCTGCATGGGGGGACATGTCTGCATGGGGGCATGTCTGCATGGGGGGGACATGTCCGTGCATGGGGGCATGTCTGCATGGGGGCATGTCTGCATGGGGGGGCATGTCTGCATGGGGGCATGTCTGCATGGGGGACATGTCTGCATGGGGGGGCATGTCTGCATGGGGGGGGACATGTCTGCATGGGGGGGGACATGTCTGCAATGGGGGGGGGACATGTCTGCAATGGGGGGGACATGTCTGCATGGGGGGGGACATGTCTGCATGGGGGGACATGTCTGCAATGTGAGGGGACATGTCTGCATGGGGGGACATGTCTGCACGGGGAGACATGTCTGCATGGAGGGACATGAATAAAAGCAACTAAAGTGTTGATGAAAAAGCTCAAAAATAATGAGAGAAACACGTTAAACATTCAAAAAAGTGTCAAATTTTGGAGAAAAAATCGACAAAAAAATCAAATCTATTATTATTAATATGATTATTAATATTATTAATAATATTATTAATTATTAATAATAATTATCCAAATAAAACATAAAAAATGTCCCAAAAAAGCAACAAAAACTTCAAAATAAAGGCGACAAAAATTCTGAAAGAAAAACT
>JABXJD010003416.1:0-24688 GCA_013375575.1 Percina caprodes
ATAAATATATATATAATATATATATATATTTATAATATATATATATATTTATAATATATATATTTATAATATATATTTATAATATATATATTTATAATATATATATATATATATTTATATATATATATATTTATAATATATATTTATAATATATATATATATATATTTATAATATAAAATAATTTATATATCATATCTAGGAGCTTCTTCCTAGTTGTTGAGCCTGCTGGAAGACTAAGGGCATATGCAATATCAGAATCTCTTTATGGGAGTTTTGAAATGCATGCTATTTTGAAATGAAAATCCTTGCAAATGAAGCAGAAGTTTTGTCCTGCTTTTACAACACTGGTTGAAGGTACTGTGTTGGTGCAAGATTGTCCAGTGTTAGGGGTGTCAGGGAGCACTGTGGAGAGAGGAATGGTGTGTCGTCTGTAGACGGAGAGACGACTGTTGCGTGGTCTGTAGACGGAGAGACGACTGTTGCGTGGTCTGTAGACGGAGAGACGACTTGCGTGGGTCTGTAGACGGAGAGACGACTGTTGCGTGGTCTGTAGACGGAGAGACGACTGTTGCGTGGTCTGTAGACGGAGAGACGACTGTTGCGTGGTCTGTAGACGGAGAGACGACTGTTGCGTGGTCTGTAGACGGAGAGACGACTGTTGCGTGGTCTGTAGACGGAGAGACGACTGTTGCAGTGGTCTGTAGATGAGACTCACTGCTGGTGGTTGTAGACGGAGAGACGACTGTTGCGTGGTCTGTAGACGGAGAGACGACTGCTGCGTGGTCTGTAGACGGAGAGACGACTGTTGCGTGGTCTGCAGACGGAGAGACGACTGTTGAGTGGTCTGTAGACGGAGACGACTGTTGCGTGGTCTGTAGACGGAGAGACGATTATGGTGCGTGGTCTGTAGACGGAGAGACGACTGCTGCGTGGTCTGTAGACGGAGAGACGACTGTTGCGTGGTCTGTAGACGGAGAGACGACTGTTGCGTGGTCTGTAGACGGAGACGACTGTTGCGTGGTCTGTAGACGGAGAGACGACTGTTGCGTGGTCTGTAGACGGAGACGATTTGGTGAGTGGTCTGTAGACGGAGAGACGACTGGTGAGTGGTCTGTAGACGGAGAGACGACTGGTGAGTGGTCTGTAGACGGAGAGACGACTGGTGTGTGGTGGACAGGTTTCTCTACTGTACATGGAGCCATAGGCTGATGGAGGGGAAAAAAGGGAGAACCAGAGGAGAATGAAAGAGAGAGACATGGCAGTTATTTCAATGTAGAACATCTGCTGCTGAAATACTGAATTTGACATTGAGCTGATCCACCAACTCACACACATCAAATATTATCTGAACATATTTGGCTAGAACTTTTACTGAGCAGACTCACAATATTTAAATTTTGCTCAATGATGAAAACCTTGTGAAATTTGATTCTATAACTGCTCATAATTGAACTGCAATTTTTGGAAACGTGCTTGACAAATAATGACAAGTCACTGCGGATGCTGCCATTACATCTTCGGTGTAGTGGACTGCTAGGTATTTCAGCTTTCTGATGTTTTCAAAGTTCATGCAATTTCAAATGTAATTTGTGTTTTTTAAATCAAAATATAATTATCAGCATCTGTGAGAGTCCACAGTCAAATAATTATTTTGGTGACATCAATTTGAGAATTAATTTAGTTACATTCACTGTTAACACCAAGTCTATTACCCATGACACAGAATACACTATTTGAACTAACCCTTTAAACCTTTTGGAAAAGCAGTTCAATAAATATCTGTTTATGCCAGTTCTTAGTGCTTATGTAGGTGTATGTGGCATGAAAACCTTATGGATACTGCTTCCTTTAAAGGGTTACCAAAATAACTACTTACCAACGTCTTTTGTCTTTGGAGTGAAAGCAGTATGTATGCCAGACAGTGCTGCAAACTGTTAAAACCACAAAATACTAAGGTTAGCATTAATGTTGTAATGTTTCACAATGAACTTACAAAGACATGTACATTTCATCAGTGCTACTGTTGAGGAAAACAGGAGGAATGTTGTGCATTCCACACAGAGACCTGAGAAAGATGGCCAGGCACATCCACTCAACACCATGGATTCCTTGTTGTGATGCTGCACAACAGCTTGTTGAACAGCAGGTAGACAGCATCGCTGGGATTTATTGGTGGTGTGTGGCAGTGCCTGGCCACCTTGCTTTGGTCTTGGGATGAAACCGCCAAACCCCAGCCTCTACTGTGCTCCTACCGCTACTGCTGTAAACATTGTCAAAATCTCACCCAGTGTTGCTAGTAGACCACTAGTTATTTTCCTCAGTGCATCGCGCCACATTTCGACAATGTTTACAGCAGTAGCAGCAGAGTATAAACCATCAGATACAGTTGTGGTCAAAAGTGTACATACACTCGTAGAAAATCACAATGTTATGGCTGTCTTGAGTCTTCAATAAGTTCTACAACTCTTATTTTTCTGTGATAGAGTGATCGAACACATACATGTTTGTCACAAAAACAGTCATAAAGTTTGGTTCTTTCATAAATTTATTATGGGTCTGCTGAAAATGTCACCAAATCTGCTGGGTCAAAAATATACATACAGCAACATTAGTATTTGGTTACATGTCCCTTGGCCATTTTCACGGCAACTAGGCGCTTTTGGTAGCCATCCACAAGGTCCTGGCAAGCTTCAGGTCGAATGTTTGACCACTCTTCTTGACAGAATTGGTGCAGTTCAGCTAAATTTGATGGTTTTCTTGCATGAACCTGTTTCTTTAGCACTGTCCACATGTTCTCAATGGGGTTTAAGTCAGGACTTTGGGAAGGCCATTCTAAAACCTTAATTCTAGCCTGGTTTAGCCATTCCTTTACCACTTTTGATGTGTGTTTTGGGTCATTGTCTTGTTGGAACACCCAACTGCGCCCAAGACCCAACCTTCGGGCTGATGGTTTTAAGTTTTCCTGCAGAATTTGGAGGTAATCCTCCTTCTTCATTATCCCATTTACTTTCTGCAAAGAACCAGTTCCACTGGCAGCAAAACATCCCCAGAGCATAATACTACCACCACCATGCTTGACAGTAGGCATGGTGTTCCTGGGATTAAAGGCCTCACCTTTTCTCCTCCAAACATATTGCTGGGTGCTGTGGCCAAACAGCTCAATTTTTGTTTCGTCTGACCAGAGAACTTTCCTCCAGAAGGTTTTATCTTTGTCCATGTGATCAGCAGCAAACTTCAGCCGAGTCTTAAGGTGCCTTTTCTGGAGCAAGGGCTTCTTTCTTGCACGGCAGCCTCTCAGTCCATGGCGATGTAAAACACGCTTGACTGTGGAGACTGACACCTGTGTTCCATCAGCTTCCAAATCCTTGCAGACCTGCTTCTTGGTGATTCTTGGTTGACTCTTGACCATCCTGACCAATCTCCTCTCGGCAGCATGTGATAGCTTGCGTTTTCTTCCTGATCGTGGCAGTGACACAACTGTTCCATGCACTTTATACTTGCGTATAAGTGTCTGCACAGTTGCTCTTGGGACCTGTAGCTGCTTTGAAATGGCTCCAAGTGACTTCCTGACTTGTTCAAGTCAATAATTCGCTTTTTCAGATCCACACTGAGTTCCTTTGACTTTCCCATTGTAGCTTTTGTAGCTGAGTCTAATCACTGGGTCAAATGAGCCCTATTTAAATGGGCTCATGAGAAGTCAACAGCTGTAGTCAATCAGAATCACTTAGAAGAAGTGAAGAGGCCATGACATGAAGCTAATTTGATTGACACAACTCGCTACATCACCAAAATTGACATATTTTGTTGCTGTATGTATATTTTTGACCCAGCAGATTTGGTGACATTTTCAGCAGACCCATAATAAATTTATGAAAGAACCAAACTTTATGACTGTTTTTGTGACAAACATGTATGTGTTCCGATCACTCTATCACAGAAAAATAAGAGTTGTAGAACTTATTGAAGACTCAAGACAGCCATAACATTGTGATTTTCTACAAGTGTATGTACACTTTTGACCACAACTGTAAGTGTTATTTTAATAAACTCCAGGGGCCTCATGTATAAAAGATTGCGCAGTTTTTATACCAGAAGATGGCGTACGGCCAAAACATGAAAAGTACCTACGCACAAAAATATTCACATACGCCACCGTCCCCGCCTTGCCTCCTCCCATAAATTAATATGGATATGACTCTAGATACGCCACCGATTTCATTCTTTGTCCAATCACTACGGGTTATCCCACTGTACACGGAAAAAAACGACATCTTGTGACGTTGGAGATGCTGATCGCAGAGGTGGAGGCGAGGGAAAGAAAACAGTTTTATTTGGATGTTTGTAATCTCGGAGAAGCAATAAAAGAAAATGCCCAGAGTGGAAAATGGTGACCGGGCAGTGAATGCAAAAACCATGGCAGAAATAAAAATAAAAAACGTATAATGTAGATACAGAACCACATGCTTCTCAGTGTCCGTCCAAATTACGCACAATAATCAGTTTGATCTTACTGATTTAATGCCATTTATTTTCTAAGGTGTAGTAGGCTCAGTGAAACTGAGTCCCACGCAAGGGGGACCTGACTCAGAGGAGGAGAGGTTAGTGAGGCCAGCGTCTCCACGGTGACAGTGCGCACGGATCCGCGGTGCCACGCATGGATGAAATAATGAAATAGTAAATAGGACTACAGTAACAGATATGTGCAGAATCAAGACAGGCAAGACGGCCCAGTGTTTGTTGGACCGGGTCCACCTTGTTCACTCACATAGCCTACAAATCATACACGGGATCAATCAGGGTTTGTTCCTGGGGAGATGGATCCGTGCGTCCCTCCTCATGACCACCATGGATGTTTCAGCAACTAGACTCACAGACGCTACTGCATTTGTCCGTGCCAATCTTTCAGTTGTACAGTAAGATATTTCATCCATGGGAAATACGGTGGATGACTGAAAATATTTCCTAAATGGATTTTTCATTAATTTCCCGTCCTCATGTTTAACATAGGTTATGTGAAAGATGTGTAACATTATCCACATAAATGATCAAACTTTTATGGAATATCAGCGACTGCTCAACAGTTTGCGTGACGGCCCGCACATTCTCATGTCAAGATAATTTTTTATACATCACAAAGTGTCAGTGAAAACCAGCGTAAGCAAACTTTTCGTTCGCGTTTATACATGAGGCCCCTGGTGTACTTACAAACTTTCCGATGCATCCTTTTATGAGTCAGACCATATTTGTACTACTGTAGAAGTTTGATACCGTTCTGGGCTTCTCCAGAAATGCACTATAACTAGCATTTACAACATCTGCTGCCTTCATCCTGCAATGTGGGCCACCTGTTTTTCACAGAGTCAATAGCCTGACTCATTGAACAGCCTAATATCTTTCTTCACTTTTCTGTAAAACAATAACAAGGTACGTGTTTTTTCCTTCATTTTTTGATTTGGAAAAAAATATGCAGTGTTACACTAACAGTGGACTGACAAACCTCTTTGTGCAAGACTGCGGGAGACATGGCTGCTGTGTACAAAAATCTGACCACAATCGACCAAATACTACTAAAACTGAGCTAAAAATAACCTAAAACTGAAAAAGGGAAATTAGTAAGATTCAAGCATATTGTGATTTGGGGGCCTTTATGAATTGGCTTCAATGCAAACACACCTCTTCCTATCAACAAAAAAATGAATAACAGTTAATGAAAACAAGCGTAATAAAAAAGGAAATTAGATGAAAAATTTAAATTGTAACTAAAAATGACAATCATGAGGAAAAAAGGTAAAATTCATAACATCTGCTAACTCACTCATCACATATCTCTACATTACTGTACAGATTCACAATATTTACTGTTTTTCCTTGATGAGAAAAGGCATAACCTGATGAAAACATTGTGAAATTTGTTCCTAAAACTGCTTTTGTCATAAGCCAATATTTAAAATCATGCAGAACTGTGATGTGACATACTGTATTTTACTGTATGGCCTTGTATGCTTCACTCTGTCCTTTATAAACCATCACTGGGCCACAAACACACACAAGTCTAATATTCTAAAGTATTGGTTCACACTGTCTCACTGTTGGCTTCATATGCCAAACACTGGTCTCAAACACCATGATCATGCAAACACAGAAAACACCCAAGCCATACTGAATCTTAGTCATATACAGAAGCTGTAAGTTAGCATTGTTTTAGGTCATTTTAAAGCACTTCCTGTGTTTGAATCTACACTAACAGTGGACTGACAAACCTCTTTGAGCAAGACTGCGGGAGACATGGCTGCTGTGTGCAAAAATCTGACCACAATTGACCAAAAACTACTATAACTGACCTAAAAATAACCTAAAACTGAAAAAGGGAAATTAGTAAGATTCAAGCATATTGTGATTTGGGGGCCTTTATGAATTGGCTTCAATGCAAACACACCTCTTCCTATCAACAAAAAAATGAATAACAGTTAATGAAAACAAGCGTAATAAAAAGGGAAATTAGATGAAAAATTTAAATTGTAATTAAAAATGACAATCATGAGGAAAAAGGTAAAATTCATAACATCTGCTAACTCACTCATCACATATCTCTACATTACTGTACAGATTCACAATATTTACTGTTTTTCCTTGATGAGAAAAGGCATAACCTGATGAAAACATTGTGAAATTTGTTCCTAAAACTGCTTTTGTCATAAGCCAATATTTAAAATCATGCAGAACTGTGATGTGACATACTGTATTTTACTGTATGGCCTTGTATGCTTCACTCTGTCCTTTATAAACCATCACTGGGCCACAAACACACACAAGTCTAATATTCTAAAGTATTGGTTCACACTGTCTCACTGTTGGCTTCATATGCCAAACACTGGTCTCAAACACCATGATCATGCAAACACAGAAAACACCCAAGCCATACTGAATCTTAGTCATATACAGAAGCTTTAAGTTAGCATTGTTTCAGGCCATTATAAAGCACTTCCTGTGTTGGAATCTATACTAACAGTGGACTGACAAACCTCTTTGTGCAAGACTGCGGAGACATGGCTGCTGTGTGCAAAAATCTGACCACAATTGACCAAAAACTACTAAAACTGAGCTAAAAATAACCTAAAACTGAAAGAGGGAAATTAATAAGATTCAAGCATATTGTGATTTGGGGGCCTTTATGAATTGGCTTCAATGCAAACACACCTCTTCCTATCAACAAAAAAATGAATAACAGTTAATGAAAACAAGCGTAATAAAAAAGGGAAATTAGATGAAAAATTTAAATTGTAATTAAAAATGACAATCATGAGGAAAAAGGTAAAATTCATAACATCTGCTAACTCACTCATCACATATCTCTACATTACTGTACAGATTCACAATATTTACTGTTTTTCCTTGATGAGAAAAGGCATAACCTGATGAAAACATTGTGAAATTTGTTCCTAAAACTGCTTTTGTCATAAGCCAATATTTAAAATCATGCAGAACTGTGATGTGACATACTGTATTTTACTGTATGGCCTTGTATGCTTCACTCTGTCCTTTATAAACCATCACTGGGCCACAAACACACACAAGTCTAATATACTAAAGTATTGGTTCACACTGTCTCACTGTTGGTCTCATATGCCAAACACTGGTCTCAAACACCATGATCATGCAAACACAGAAAACACCCAAGCCATACTGAATCTTAGTCATATACAGAAGCTGTAAGTTAGCATTGTTTCAGGCCATTATAAAGCACTTCCTGTGTTGGAATCTATACTAACAGTGGACTGACAAACCTCTTTGTGCAAGACTGCGGAGACATGGCTGCTGTGTGCAAAAATCTGACCACAATTGACCAAAAACTACTAAAACTGAGCGAGGGAAATTAATAAGATTCAAGCATATTGTGATTTGGGGGCCTTTATGAATTGGCTTCAATGCAAACACACCTCTTCCTATCAACAAAAAAATGAATAACAGTTAATGAAAACAAGCGTAATAAAAAGGGAAATTAGATGAAAAATTTAAATTGTAATTAAAAATGACAATCATGAGGAAAAAGGTAAAATTCATAACATCTGCTAACTCACTCATCACATATCTCTACATTACTGTACAGATTCACAATATTTACTGTTTTTCCTTGATGAGAAAAGGCATAACCTGATGAAAACATTGTGAAATTTGATCCTAAAACTGCTTTTGTCATAAGCCAATATTTAAAATCATGCAGAACTGTGATGTGACATACTGTATTTTACTGTATGGCCTTGTATGCTTCACTCTGTCCTTTATAAACCATCACTGGGCCACAAACACACACAAGTCTAATATTCTAAAGTATTGGTTCACACTGTCTCACTGTTGGCCTCATATGCCAAACACTGGTCTCAAACACCATGATCATGCAAACACAGAAAACACCCAAGCCATACTGAATCTTAGTCATATACAGAAGCTGTAAGTTAGCATTGTTTTAGGTCATTTTAAAGCACTTCCTGTGTTTGAATCTACACTAACAGTGGACTGACAAACCTCTTTGAGCAAGACTGCGGGAGACATGGCTGCTGTGTGCAAAAATCTGACCACAATTGACCAAAAACTGAGCTAAAAATAACCTAAAACTGAAAAAGGGAAATTAATAAGATTCAAGCATATTGTGATTTGGGGGCCTTTATGAATTGGCTTCAATGCAAACACACCTCTTCCTATCAACAAAAAAATGAATAACAGTTAATGAAAACAAGCGTAATAAAAAGGGAAATTAGATGAAAAATTTAAATTGTAATTAAAAATGACAATCATGAGGAAAAAGGTAAAATTCATAACATCTGCTAACTCACTCATCACATATCTCTACATTACTGTACAGATTCACAATATTTACTGTTTTTCCTTGATGAGAAAAGGCATAACCTGATGAAAACATTGTGAAATTTGTTCCTAAAACTGCTTTTGTCATAAGCCAATATTTAAAATCATGCAGAACTGTGATGTGACATACTGTATTTTACTGTATGGCCTTGTATGCTTCACTCTGTCCTTTATAAACCATCACTGGGCCACAAACACACACAAGTCTAATATACTAAAGTATTGGTTCACACTGTCTCACTGTTGGTCTCATATGCCAAACACTGGTCTCAAACACCATGATCATGCAAACACAGAAAACACCCAAGCCATACTGAATCTTAGTCATATACAGAAGCTGTAAGTTAGCATTGTTTCAGGCCATTATAAAGCACTTCCTGTGTTGGAATCTATACTAACAGTGGACTGACAAACCTCTTTGTGCAAGACTGCGGGAGACATGGCTGCTGTGTGCAAAAATCTGACCACAATTGACCAAAAACTACTAAAACTGAGCGAGGGAAATTAATAAGATTCAAGCATATTGTGATTTGGGGGCCTTTATGAATTGGCTTCAATGCAAACACACCTCTTCCTATCAACAAAAAAATGAATAACAGTTAATGAAAACAAGCGTAATAAAAAAGGGAAATTAGATGAAAAATTTAAATTGTAATTAAAAATGACAATCATGAGGAAAAAGGTAAAATTCATAACATCTGCTAACTCACTCATCACATATCTCTACATTACTGTACAGATTCACAATATTTACTGTTTTTCCTTGATGAGAAAAGGCATAACCTGATGAAAACATTGTGAAATTTGATCCTAAAACTGCTTTTGTCATAAGCCAATATTTAAAATCATGCAGAACTGTGATGTGACATACTGTATTTTACTGTATGGCCTTGTATGCTTCACTCTGTCCTTTATAAACCATCACTGGGCCACAAACACACACAAGTCTAATATTCTAAAGTATTGGTTCACACTGTCTCACTGTTGGCCTCATATGCCAAACACTGGTCTCAAACACCATGATCATGCAAACACAGAAAACACCCAAGCCATACTGAATCTTAGTCATATACAGAAGCTGTAAGTTAGCATTGTTTCAGGTCATTTTAAAGCACTTCCTGTGTTTGAATCTACACTAACAGTGGACTGACAAACCTCTTTGTGCAAGACTGCGGGAGACATGGCTGCTGTGTGCAAAAATCTGACCACAATTGACCAAAAACTGAGCTAAAAATAACCTAAAACTGAAAAAGGGAAATTAATAAGATTCAAGCATATTGTGATTTGGGGGCCTTTATGAATTGGCTTCAATGCAAACACACCTCTTCCTATCAACAAAAAAATGAATAACAGTTAATGAAAACAAGCGTAATAAAAAGGGAAATTAGATGAAAAATTTAAATTGTAATTAAAAATGACAATCATGAGGAAAAAAGGTAAAATTCATAACATCTGCTAACTCACTCATCACATATCTCTACATTACTGTACAGATTCACAATATTTACTGTTTTTCCTTGATGAGAAAAGGCATAACCTGATGAAAACATTGTGAAATTTGTTCCTAAAACTGCTTTTGTCATAAGCCAATATTTAAAATCATGCAGAACTGTGATGTGACATACTGTATTTTACTGTATGGCCTTGTATGCTTCACTCTGTCCTTTATAAACCATCACTGGGCCACAAACACACACAAGTCTAATATACTAAAGTATTGGTTCACACTGTCTCACTGTTGGTCTCATATGCCAAACACTGGTCTCAAACACCATGATCATGCAAACACAGAAAACACCCAAGCCATACTGAATCTTAGTCATATACAGAAGCTGTAAGTTAGCATTGTTTCAGGCCATTATAAAGCACTTCCTGTGTTGGAATCTATACTAACAGTGGACTGACAAACCTCTTTGTGCAAGACTGCGGGAGACATGGCTGCTGTGTGCAAAAATCTGACCACAATTGACCAAAAACTACTAAAACTGAGCGAGGGAAATTAATAAGATTCAAGCATATTGTGATTTGGGGGCCTTTATGAATTGGCTTCAATGCAAACACACCTCTTCCTATCAACAAAAAAATGAATAACAGTTAATGAAAACAAGCGTAATAAAAAGGGAAATTAGATGAAAAATTTAAATTGTAATTAAAAATGACAATCATGAGGAAAAAGGTAAAATTCATAACATCTGCTAACTCACTCATCACATATCTCTACATTACTGTACAGATTCACAATATTTACTGTTTTTCCTTGATGAGAAAAGGCATAACCTGATGAAAACATTGTGAAATTTGTTCCTAAAACTGCTTTTGTCATAAGCCAATATTTAAAATCATGCAGAACTGTGATGTGACATACTGTATTTTACTGTATGGCCTTGTATGCTTCACTCTGTCCTTTATAAACCATCACTGGGCCACAAACACACACAAGTCTAATATACTAAAGTATTGGTTCACACTGTCTCACTGTTGGTCTCATATGCCAAACACTGGTCTCAAACACCATGATCATGCAAACACAGAAAACACCCAAGCCATACTGAATCTTAGTCATATACAGAAGCTGTAAGTTAGCATTGTTTCAGGCCATTATAAAGCACTTCCTGTGTTGGAATCTATACTAACAGTGGACTGACAAACCTCTTTGTGCAAGACTGCGGGAGACATGGCTGCTGTGTGCAAAAATCTGACCACAATTGACCAAAAACTACTAAAACTGAGCTTAAAATAACCTAAAACTGAAAGAGGGAAATTAATAAGATTCAAGCATATTGTGATTTGGGGGCCTTTATGAATTGGCTTCAATGCAAACACACCTCTTCCTATCAACAAAAAAATGAATAACAGTTAATGAAAACAAGCGTAATAAAAAAGGGAAATTAGATGAAAAATTTAAATTGTAATTAAAAATGACAATCATGAGGAAAAAAGGTAAAATTCATAACATCTGCTAACTCACTCATCACATATCTCTACATTACTGTACAGATTCACAATATTTACTGTTTTTCCTAGATGAGAAAAGGCATAACCTGATGAAAACATTGTGAAATTTGTTCCTAAAACTGCTTTTGTCATAAGCCAATATTTAAAATCATGCAGAACTGTGATGTGACATACTGTATTTTACTGTATGGCCTTGTATGCTTCACTCTGTCCTTTATAAACCATCACTGGGCCACAAACACACACAAGTCTAATATACTAAAGTATTGGTTCACACTGTCTCACTGTTGGTCTCATATGCCAAACACTGGTCTCAAACACCATGATCATGCAAACACAGAAAACACCCAAGCCATACTGAATCTTAGTCATATACAGAAGCTGTAAGTTAGCATTGTTTCAGGCCATTATAAAGCACTTCCTGTGTTGGAATCTATACTAACAGTGGACTGACAAACCTCTTTGTGCAAGACTGCGGGAGACATGGCTGCTGTGTGCAAAAATCTGACCACAATTGACCAAAAACTACTAAAACTGAGCTTAAAATAACCTAAAACTGAAAGAGGGAAATTAATAAGATTCAAGCATATTGTGATTTGGGGGCCTTTATGAATTGGCTTCAATGCAAACACACCTCTTCCTATCAACAAAAAAATGAATAACAGTTAATGAAAACAAGCGTAATAAAAAGGGAAATTAGATGAAAAATTTAAATTGTAATTAAAAATGACAATCATGAGGAAAAAAGGTAAAATTCATAACATCTGCTAACTCACTCATCACATATCTCTACATTACTGTACAGATTCACAATATTTACTGTTTTTCCTTGATGAGAAAAGGCATAACCTGATGAAAACATTGTGAAATTTGTTCCTAAAACTGCTTTTGTCATAAGCCAATATTTAAAATCATGCAGAACTGTGATGTGACATACTGTATTTTACTGTATGGCCTTGTATGCTTCACTCTGTCCTTTATAAACCATCACTGGGCCACAAACACACACAAGTCTAATATACTAAAGTATTGGTTCACACTGTCTCACTGTTGGTCTCATATGCCAAACACTGGTCTCAAACACCATGATCATGCAAACACAGAAAACACCCAAGCCATACTGAATCTTAGTCATATACAGAAGCTGTAAGTTAGCATTGTTTCAGGCCATTATAAAGCACTTCCTGTGTTGGAATCTATACTAACAGTGGACTGACAAACCTCTTTGTGCAAGACTGCGGGAGACATGGCTGCTGTGTGCAAAAATCTGACCACAATTGACCAAAAACTGAGCTAAAAATAACCTAAAACTGAAAAAGGGAAATTAATAAGATTCAAGCATATTGTGATTTGGGGGCCTTTATGAATTGGCTTCAATGCAAACACACCTCTTCCTATCAACAAAAAATGAATAACAGTTAATGAAAACAAGCGTAATAAAAAGGGAAATTAGATGAAAAATTTAAATTGTAATTAAAAATGACAATCATGAGGAAAAAGGTAAAATTCATAACATCTGCTAACTCACTCATCACATATCTCTACATTACTGTACAGATTCACAATATTTACTGTTTTTCCTTGATGAGAAAAGGCATAACCTGATGAAAACATTGTGAAATTTGTTCCTAAAACTGCTTTTGTCATAAGCCAATATTTAAAATCATGCAGAACTGTGATGTGACATACTGTATTTTACTGTATGGCCTTGTATGCTTCACTCTGTCCTTTATAAACCATCACTGGGCCACAAACACACACAAGTCTAATATACTAAAGTATTGGTTCACACTGTCTCACTGTTGGTCTCATATGCCAAACACTGGTCTCAAACACCATGATCATGCAAACACAGAAAACACCCAAGCCATACTGAATCTTAGTCATATACAGAAGCTGTAAGTTAGCATTGTTTTAGGTCATTTTAAAGCACTTCCTGTGTTTGAATCTACACTAACAGTGGACTGACAAACCTCTTTGAGCAAGACTGCGGGAGACATGGCTGCTGTGTGCAAAAATCTGACCAAAAACTACTAAAAACGACCTAAAACTGAAAAAGGAAATTAATAAGATTCAAGCTTATTGTGATTTGGGGGCTTTGAGACACAATCATCGAATCTCAAATCCAGCAATTACAGTAAGCAAGTACACACAGGGTTTAAAGCAAAAACTTACCTTTGATGGGGTTTATGTATTTCCAGACACACAATGCTTTCTCCTTCTGCAGTCTTACGTGATTTTGTGCATCACAAATGGGGTCTAGTCTGCCTCGCCTCACTGTAAAATATTATGTCAAGTCAGTCATTACATATACAGCATTATCAAAACTCATTTTAGCTGTGGTATTATGCTAGGCATCGACACAGCTCAAGCTAGACAGCAGATCGTTTGTGACAATTGATTTTATTTACAAACGCAGGTTTCTTTACAACATTGGGTAAAGCCAATGTACACAAACCAGTAAGAGCCATTAAAAAGGAGTTCCACAGTCGGCTTTTATTTGATTATTATTATATTATTATTATTATTATTATTATTATTGAATGATAATATATTGAAATAAAAGATTATTAACTATAAGTATGTTAATGATGTTGCTGTATTTCCGCCGACCAGTTTGTTTGTGGTTGTTACCATAGTAACATCGTGTCATGGCTCCATTCATTCTGCCTTTTTATTGTGGTTGTGCGCGGGCGTGATCGAACCTGCTCCGAGCTGATTGACCCAACTCATATCAGCTGTTCTGAAACCAAAAACTCAGTTTCCCATCCCAGGGTAAATCAACTCAGACATCAAGGTTTGTTAACCCTCCTTCCTGAAATGGAGCCCAGGTCTAAAATCGGTACAAAACTAGTTTATATGCCCATTAACGATAATTCGTGAATATAGAGCAATAATATTTTAAGCAAACAACACAACCTACCCCTAAAATGAAAGCGGAGCCTCCGCAGCTTTCCATCGCTAGCGAGCAAAGCCATGTACAGCAAAGCGTCCGAAAGCCAGCAGCCAAACCGCTATAAAATGCCAGTTGCTTCGCTGAATATGACTGAACCCTGACAGAGTAACTGTGATGACAGAATTAGCTTACCAGCTAGCTGCAGTGCTAAAGCCGTTTACGAGCTCCGTTCCGGCTGTAGCGTAACAGACGAGATGCAAACAACGGGAGACACGTTCTCGCATGACACAAAAAGGACACCGCGTTTGTTTTTAAAAACAAAACAATAAACAAAATGCGCCTCTCCCACAAACCTAGCTTCACAGCGGAATGGGTTCAGGCCAGGGGAGGGAACTACTGGGAGTCAAATGTTGCGTTCAAGATCGTCTTGTTAAACGGCTTAAAAACACAGACAGCATTTTAAGTGCTATTTCTATTTCAATCATGTTAACGCTTGTTATTTACCTTTGACGGTCGAAACATCCGCGTTCACACAAAGAGGCTGCGAGGGCGCCCACGACTTTTCTAAGCAGGACTATCCCTGATATCGACATAACACCGCCAGTCTCTTCATCGCTAGCTAGCTAAACCAAATGGATTTTACTCTTTCAGAAGCTAGCGCTGTTTAGCTAGCTGACAGCGGATCCAGTGAATCCAGATCCAGCATTAACATTAGTTCATGCTGGCAATAAGATATAAGATAAGATAGAATGTAAGACCAGCAATAAGAAAAGAAATAGAGAACAATGAATAATTAGTACAAAAACAATAGTAAGAAATATGTAGTTAAATAGTCATGACCTTATTTACATTATTATTAAGTAAATTATTATTAATTATATAAACTAAAGCTTCTTTGAGTCCATCAAGGCTGTCAATCATATATGTATAAAATATAAAATATGAAAGCCTTACTTTTCGAAGTTCATCGCAGTCCTCCCGGCTTGTCCACACTGCAAGCCCGCTGAACTTCCCGTTGTGTGTAAAATTGGCGCGTCATTGTGTATATTTTCGCGGAAACGTGTATAACTTGCAATGTCTCTTACAGCCTCTGGGGGCGCTGTTGGATACACACGTCTTGGTCTCACAAACCCATCCTGCCTTGAGAGACCAATATGTATGAACATCAGAAAGGCAGGGGATGGGCCATTACAGTAGAATAGCTATATTAACTGTTAACACTAGAAACTATGTAATCACATATGTATTCATAATGACTTATATTATTAATTTTCAATAATTATAGCATTATAAAGTTTTTAGTTTACGAGACCATCAAAATCGGTTCCGTAACCCGATTGGTCTCGTAATGCTGGTGAGTAAACCTGAAAATTGGTCTTGTAAACCATGTATGCCTACACACACACACACACACACACACACACACACACACACACACACACAGTCTATTTTCTTCTGTCAGGCTGATCAGTTTATTATCATTCTACCAATTCCTGTTATTTTTCTCTTTAGCTGCCAAACATTCCAATGTGTTCACCAGCTAGTTTCTAACCAGATAGTTTCTAACTGTGTCTGTCTGCAGTTTGCAGGTAGAGCACAGTAACTTCAACAGCTTTTTTTTCTGAAAACCGCTGTCTGCTGCTGCCGGGAACCAGGATACTGAGAGCAGTGAGAGTGAACCAAAACAGCTAAACAATGAGTTGAAACTTATCGCACATTCAGTTGATACTTCTTAGAAGGTTCATCACTAACAGAGACACTTTTCATGGGTCACATTGTCAATGCACATACTGCTGTTACAAAAAAATAGATTTTAGCCACTTTAAGATTTTCATCAAATCAAACTTTTAAACATTCATTAAATAGCCAGCTATTATTTACCTTGTCTAGAGAGTACAGCTAATGGAGTGGGTTTCATTTCTCAGTCACTCTGTTTTCCATGTTCATCGTTGCCAACTCTTTTCCAATAAAAGTAGCTAGCACCAGCTCCAAAAGTTGCTAAAGAAGATAAAGAAGAAATAATCACAAATTAAATACAGGAATTTATTTCACCTTCTAATTATTACTTAGGTAGCCTATATTTGAAGTAAAAAAGAATTTCTACAAAGGGAGAAAAAAATATCAATAAATAATTTTAAAAGAAGGCTAGCTTGCCCAGGGCCAGGCCAGCTCAGCAGCATCTTTCTGCCATCGCATTCCGCTGTCTCTCCAACCTACACTGGCCCCCGCACCCTTTCCCTTCCCCCCTTTCTACCTGCCTGAGCGTATTGCATCTGCACAATGTGCACATGAGGAGAGAGGACAGAGGGGAGGGGCTCCTGCGCTCCTCAGTCACAGAACAGAAGAGAGAGGTGACTGTTTTGGAGGCCACAGGAAAGAAATACCTTGTGTGCTTGCTAGACAATACTGGCGTCTTTTTTTTACAGAAAGTTGCTGTCTTTTCTAGAGAAAGATGCCATATTAGTTGCTAGTTGCTTTTGTGAAAAGAAGTTGCTAAGGGAGTCTGAAAAGTCGCAAAATCTAGTGACAAAGTCACTAAGTTGGGAACACTGTCCATGTTGCGATGTTCGGAAGAGCCCCTAGGCTTCC
Source organism: Percina caprodes (assembly GCA_013375575.1). Lineage (NCBI taxonomy): Eukaryota > Metazoa > Chordata > Actinopteri > Perciformes > Percidae > Percina > Percina caprodes. The sequence goes on from JABXJD010003416.1 coordinate 17,304, forward strand.
TTGCTCTCTTCTGTACATGCCAGCTAACAAAGGTGGCCATTTTAAGTTTTTCAGTTTGGTTTGGTCCAGCACTGCTCATACCCAGAGTCTGTGGGCTGCTAATCATCATCATCATTAGAAGATAAAGAGTGTGGCAGGCAGCTCTCCATTCATACCTCACGCTAAACTATAGATCAAGATCCTTGCAGGGTCGTTAGCCTTGCCATTGATTGTTCCGCTTAGTCCACATTTATCATGTCAGACAGTGTATAGACTCCCCTCCTTTAGCCCTCATACTCAGCAGCCCCCTCTCGAGACTCAAGGACGCTGACCCTTGACCTCCAGGGGTCACTCGGGGACTGAGCACTGGCACAACACTGCTTACTGCAATGCTATCTTGGAGATAATGAGCTTGCTGTAGCTTAGATTAGCTGCCCTGGGCTTGTAAAAAGTATGATTAGAGCATATCTGCAACAGTCTTAAAGGTGCTTTTTTTGCCTTTGGGTGCTACAGTAATCCCATGTCCAAGCAGGATGAAGACTAATTTGGTTAGAACACATCATCCCAGTTAAATCTGCTGCAAGTCTCCGGACCCCCAATCTGGTGTCGTTCTACTCCTTCACCTTTAGCCAGGCCATACTATAATAATAACAAACCTTACTACTTTATAAACTACCACTACAACACAAGAAATCATTTTTGCAACCATAACTACTACAATACATTGTGATAATGCAAAATGGATATAACCAACATAGCTGCCTTTATATTGACTATAACGTCAGTGTAACACATCATTGTGATAATTAGAATAACTTTACCACCTCTAACCACTGCAGTAGGCTAAAGATTTTTTTTTTTAATGAGATACAGTGGGGGAAATAAGTATTTGACCCCTTGCTGATTTTGCAGGTTTGCCCACTTACAAAGAATGCAACAATCTATAATTTTAATCATATGTACATTCTAACAGTGAAAGACAGAATCCCAAAGAACATTCCAGAAAATCACATCATATGAATTTATTAAAATTGATAACCATCTGATGAGGAAAAACAAGTATTTGACCCCCTGGACAAACAGCATGTTAATATTTTGTAGAAAAGCCATTATTGGCCAGCACAGATGTCAAACGGTTTTTATAGGTTTGTGCACATTTCGGCAGGGATGTTGGCCCACTCCTCCCTGCAGACAGCCTCCAAATCATTCAGGTTCCGAGGTTGTCGCCTGGCAACTCGAATTTTAAGCTCCCTCCAAAGATTTTCAATTGGATTCAGGTCTGGAGACTGGCTAGGCCACTCCAGAACCTTGATGTGCTTCTTCTTCAGCCACTCTTTTGTTGCTTTGGCGGTGTGCTTAGGGTCGTAGTCGTGCTGAAACACCCATCCTCGACCCAGCTTCAGCTCTCTCACTGAGGGAAGGAGATGTTGGTCCAGAATTCCACGATACATGGCCCCGTCCATCCTCCCCTCAATACGATGGAGTTGTCCCGTCCCCTTGGCTGAAAAGCACCCCCAAAGCATGATGTTGCCACCACCATGCTTGACGGTGGGGATGGTGTTCTTTGGGTTGTACTCTGTGTTCTTTGCCCTCCAAACACGACGAGTTGAGGCCAAAAAGTTCTATTTTGGTCTCATCTGACCACATCACCTTCTTCCAGGCCTCTTCTGAGTCATCCAGGTGGTGAATGGCGAACTTCATGCGGGCCTGTACATGTTTCTTCTTGAGCAGGGGGATCTTGCGTGCGCTGCAGGATTTCAATCCATGACGGCGTAGTGTGTTACCAACCGTTTCTTTTGTAACTGTGGTCCCAGCTGCCTTCAGTTGATTCATCAGTTCCCCCCTTGTAGTTTTGGGGTGATTCCTCACCGTTAGCATGATCAGGGACACCCCACGAGGCGAGATCTTGTGTGGAGGCCCAGACCGAGGGAGGTTGGCGGTGGTGTGGTGCTTCTTCCATTTCCTGATAACTGCACCGACAGTTGATCTTTTCTCTCCAAGTTGCTTTCCGATTCTCTTGTAGCCCATCCCAGCCTTGTGCAGATCTACAATCTTGTCCCTGATGTCCGTAGAAAGCTCTTTGGTCTTGCCCATGGTGGTGATGTTGGATGCTGGTTGTTTGGGTGTTGACAGGTGTCTTTTATACAGGTAACGAGGTGAGGCAGGTGTATTTGATGTAGATAATTGGTTGGGATTGGGGCTGTGTCTTAAAGAAAGACTAACTGGCTTGTAGGAGCCAGAATACTTGCTGTTTGGTAGGGGGTCATATACTTGTTTTTCCTCATCAGATGGTTATCAATTTTTATAAATTCATATGATGTGATTTTCTGGAATTTTCTTTGGGATTCTGTCTTTCACTGTTAGAATGTACATATGATTAAAATTATAGATTGTTGCATTCTTTGTAAGTGGGCAAACCTGCAAAATCAGCAAGGGGTCAAATACTTATTTCCCCCACTGTATGATGCATTATTAGAATATTATTCGGGAAATTGTCACTTTATTTTTTTTTTTTATCGAATTGTGTACAATGACACGTTTTTCTTGTTTTTTCCGTGTTGGTGAGGATGATTTTTAAAGTAATTTATTTAAATGGGAACCGAGTTTCGTGGTCACATCATGACTATAGCAAGTATTATCAAATGCCGAAAATCTGAGTAGGGAGGTTGGTTATGGTGGTGAATGGGTCAAACAACACAGGACTTTCACCCTAGAGACCGGCGATCGTGTCCCGGCGTCTGGCGTGTCCTTTCACTATTCTCCTTTCCTGGCGTGTTGTGTCGTTTCCCCGTTGTTCTTTTCCAAAATTGATGCTTCCTATTACGTAGTGATTACGTAACATGACAATTTCACAACCTACCGTGAGACCGTGTTGCCCAATCTGGGTTCAGGTACAGACACCATCCCCACATTTAAGAGTAGGCTTAACACTCTCCTCTTTGACAAAGCTCATACTGTAATTAGGGCTGGCTCAGGTTTGCCTTGGACCATCTGTGTACAACCATGTCCCACTAATGCATACTAACTCAGCTTCTTCTCCGGAGTCCTTATGCTTTCTCGCCTCACAGATTTCCTTGGATTGTGGTGGCACCTGGATCGTGTTCACAGCTGCTGCCATGGTCCTGCTCAATGCGCTGCTACGCCCTACTACGCAATGCACTGCTACTATGATTATTACTAGTTATAGTTGTATTATCTTTATTGTTACTATAATTGCCACTGTTCATCAAATCATTCCTTTATACCCACTGCTATAATTATAATGTCATATTTCTGTATTTCTGTCTCTCTCCCAACCTGTTGCTTCTGAGCCGTCCTACCGAGAGTCAGGTTCTGTCCAAGTCTTTGCCTGTTAAGACAGTTTTTCCTCTCTAAATGCTTGCTCTTGGGGGAGTTGTTGGGTCTTCTATTGTGTAATTCTATTGTGGTCTAGACCTAGTTCTTTTATGATTTGAAACTATTAATAACATTGAATTGAATCAGTACACTAAGTATGTCTTTGATTATTGTAGTGTCTGAAACCCCCTCCTTCCAGCCAGTGATTGGCCAGGTGTGTGGAGGTGAGAAAGAATGCAATAATAAATTGAACTTCACTCTCAAACAGTTTTTTCCATTCTTCACATTAGACAAAAATGAAATCATGGCTTTTTTATATAAAAATGTATTTCACAAACTAACAGTACAAACAACACTGACATTAAATGTGATATGTGAACTAAAACTAAGTTAAATATATGCCATTAAGTATGCTAATTGAAGGAACGAGAAGCCAAGGGGAAGACACTGGAGCTGGGAGCAGGGAGACCAATACAGGCTAAAGCAGGGTACCATGGGAGGGGGACCGAGAGGAGAAGCCAGCTGACCGGAGATGGGAAACAAGACTGGAGGTGATGACAGCGGGGAAACCAAAAGAGGTACACTCAAGGAATCAAGATAGCTTGTGAGAGTTTCACCAGGGTGACTGGAACAACGATCAAAAGGTTAAAATACTGTTGTTGATTGGAGATATCAGGCAGGTGTGAGTGGCAGGACCAGGTGATTGTGGATGAGACTCAGGTGTGTGTGGTCAGTTGGCTTCAGCAGGAGGGAGAGTGGAAGAAAACAGCAGGGACAAATAGGGCAGGCCAACAGAAAACTTAGATAGAAAAATAGTAAATCAAACCATAACCAACCACAACACTTATCTGCTTTTTTGGAGCCAAAAGTGACATATATAATATAATGACCAGCTAGTTAGTTAACAAGGTGCCTCCAGAATTTACTATACAATATCAATTAGGATGCTGAAAATGCTGAAAATGCTGAAAAAGACATTTTAAGGCCACCAAAATGTTCCAATGAACTTTGCTGAAGTGAAAACACACAGAAAGAAGGTCAAAGTTTAAGATGAAAACATGAACAACAGGCAAAAGCAAGTTGAGGTCTATTTTACAGTTTTTTTCTATTGCTAAACCACAGCGGGCACAACTGGAGTCACGTGTGCAAAACTCTAACTCCAGTCTGCACAGCAGCCGTTCACGTGGACCAAACTCTAGTTCATTTTTCATTGCTAGAACACAGTTTTCAAAACTCTACACACTTATCCCATGGCTTAACCATGGCCTGCACAACACTGTGGATTTACAGCACTTTGTTCAAACAGTAACACACTGCTGTCAAAACTGTTAACCACACATTCAACAGAACAGATTTCAGTCTGGTGCTTATCAAACTCGGCTGATTGCAATTGTAGCTAAAAGACTAAGCAGGTGTCTTGTTTTAGACTTGGTAGTCAACATATACACGTTATTTACATAGAGAAACAACAATTATACACTGTACCGTTTGAGAGACACAGGTAAAAGAGCAAAGATACCAACATGTCCGGTAAGATGTCTGAGGTTTCATACACAGCTATTAAAAAAAACGAATGTGAAAAATACTATATCTTTATCTTTATTGCTGATTTTCATTCCTTCTTGTTTACCATACATAAAATTTGGTATATTTTAAAAGATTATTCTTTATTATAATCTATTCTTTATTATTTTCTTTCTTTAAAGAATCTATTGAGTAGTGTGAAGTCAATTCAATTATTCAAACTGTAAAGATGACAAAGTTAGTATTTTCTGTATTGGTGGTTGATGCTAGTGTTTTTACTTTCAGTGTGTTCTGACTGACTGTGTGTGTATCTCAGTGAGGACTGTTCATAATGTTTGGTTGCAGTGAATCTGTTTTGAGACGTGTGTTAAGAGTTGCCTGGAATGAGTTTTGGGTTAAAAGCATTCTCTGCTTTATCGTCTATTTTAAATAAACAAGACCATCCCTTACTAAATTAACATAAACTCATTATAAAAATGTTTACTGAGGTAACAAATCAAGTGAGAAGTAGTCTTATTTCCTCATAGACTTCAATAGAAACAGACTTCTTTTGGAGCCAGTGGAGTCTCCCCTGCAGGAAATGAGATAGAATTCAGCTTTAAGGAGCTTCATCATGGCTTCACTTTTCATGCCTGGAGTTGCCGTTTGGTTTTTATATTGATGGTGGCTAACTACTAGAGAACATTCTAGAAATGTTCAAACCCAAATACTTCCTGTTTGATTTTTTCCTGATAGAGGAATGATGAAGTAAGGAGTGGTGGAATCCGTGTCTTACATTGGTGACTGACAGTAGCTATACCCATATTTATAGGTAGGAAGCACACTAAGGTGTTGAGGTTCTTTCAATCACATGATCATATGTTCTAAAAGAAGACTCTTTCGGCTGGTCTTGGCGGGAAAAGGAACAATTTAGAGCAACACAAAGAAAGAAAGAAAGAAAGAAAGAAAGAAAGAAATGCCATGTCATAAATCACGGGTTATCAGACAGAGAGGCTGTTGAACAAGTACAGCCAAATATCAGCCGGGACACAGTGGCATCTATTGTCCGTATTTTCAGAGAAACCAACAGGTAGGATATTGCTTCTCCTACAGCAAAGTGTAAATACTGTAAAATTACCATTTACAGTATTAGAGTGACTTTAGGCCTCCGGTCTCTAATATGTAACTGCATTGATTCAATGTCTACTTCCCTCAGGGGCAGAGGAAAGCTGCTGAATAAAGAACAGGAACTTGCTATTGTCAACATGGTGATTGCTGACATTGAAATAAAACTGAAGGACATTCAGTCCAGAGTTGTGAGGATAACCTTGTCTTTGGGAACATTACAGCAAACAGTATAACATCCATTTCTCGGACTCTAGCTAAACACAGAGTCGAATGAAACAACTATACAAGCGCATCAAAGAACTCCGTCACCAATACGTCCAGGTAAGGTTGTGCAATACAGTCATTATTGTACTATACACAACACAGTACAGCAGTGTGTCTAATTACTTTCAAAGTCATGGAGTTGGAGGCCAATCAAGTCCCACAGAAATTATCTATGTTGACAAGGCTGGCTTCAACTTGGCGAAGGCGTCGCCGTGGGAGAAACATAATTGGAAAAAGGGCCACAGTTACCGTGCCGGGCCAGAGAGGAGCCAACATCACCATGTGCGCCGCAATCTCCAACAATGGTGCACTCCTGCATAAATGTGAGATTGGTCCCTACAACACTGACCACCTTCTTCTGGTGCCAGAGGTAGAAAGGGGGCAGGTGGGAGACCACTTGCCAATATATGTGATCACATGGGACAATGTGGCATTGCACCATTCCTGTACAATCACAGCCTGGTTTGACGCCCATCCAAGGATGATGTCCCATTTCCTTGCGCCTTACTCTCCTTTCCTCAACCCCATTGAGGAGTTTTTCTCAGCCTGGAGATGGAATTTTGACCATCGTCCACATGACCAAATGTCTCTCCTGGATGCAATGGATGCTGCATGCCAAGACATCACAGCTGAACACTGCCAGGGGTGGATAAGGCATGCAAAAGATTCTTCACGATGCCTTGCCAGAGAAGATATCAGGTGTGATGAATGAGAACATGTGGCCGAATACAGAAGACCGAGCAGATTAGAAGATTACTTTTTTAAAATTATTATTCCGGTGTTCTTTCTGTTTGTATATCTTGCAGTAATGTCCTTCTGCAAATAAAGTCTTTACTGAAGCAATTCTGTGTCTGTCTTTTTTTTTTCTGTACATTCTATAAAGCTACTCTGAGATGGTCATTCATTTTTAATTTCTTCAACAAAGAAACAAAATGCATGTGCAAAACACAATCTATGATCAATACAATATATTGGATAAGGGCATACCTGACATCTAAAATAATGCAGTTTCTGTAATTTCAGCTGATGATAGTGTTTTTTTGTCATTGTGTTATGAATGACTAAACGTTCCTGTTGGAAGAGAACATGTGTTAGTGTTTTGAATAATTATTTGATTTTGAAACATGTTTGCAGTGTTTTGTTAGACATAGTGTGTTGTGTTAGTGTATTACTGT
>JABXJD010002760.1:0-44816 GCA_013375575.1 Percina caprodes
TTTCCAAGGTGAATGTAGTTGAACTACTAGCAAGCTACTTGCAAAATGTATACGTTGAACTAATAGTGTGATTACATGTAGTCAGTATTCCTCAACCCCAAGCTGTTTATTCAACAGGTTTGAGAACCTTCAGGTTTTCACGTCTAGAAAAAGCTTGTTTTCACGGTGTGCACTTGCTTACGGCCATACCACCTGAACGTGCCCGCTCTCGCCTGATCTCGGGGCCAAGCAGGGTTGCCGGTAAGTACTTGGATGGTAGACCGCCTGGGAATCCCGGTGCTGTGCTTTTCCTTCGCATAAGGTGCTGCTACTTCTTGCTGGACTCAGAGCTGACAAGGAAACTGTATAGCGGACACAACATTTTTTTTGGAAGCAACATCTTTATTTAGAAGAGAAATAAACAATCTAACAGTGTTCAACAATTCAAGTAGGAGTTCAAAATACTTGCAGTTTGACCGTATATAATATGTTCTGGATGATTCCAAATTACTGAAGACGACAAGTCACCCAAGCCTCAGTAAAGACAGAGGTAAGAAAATTGAGGATTAATTGCAGTAATGAAAAACAGAAACATGGAATTACATGAAAGTATTTATAAGTGTAGCAACAGGCTAAATAAATGAATTGATTTGCAACAAAACAAATCAAAGAACTCTTAAAATTCAGAAGCGTTAATTATAGTGCAAAAAGAGCAAAAGCAAGTCAACTCCTTGATTCCAAGGTGAATGTAGTTGAACTACTAGCAAGCTACTGTAAAATGTATACGTGAACTAATAGTGTGATTACATGTAGTTCAGTATTCCTCAACCCCAAGCTGTTTATTCAACAGGTTTGAGAACCTTCAGGTTTTCACGCCTAGAAATAGCTTGTTTTCACGGTGTGCACTTGCTTACGGCCATACCACCCTGAACGTGCCCGCTCTCGCCTGATCTCGGAAGCCAAGCAGGGTCGGCCGGGTAAGTACTTGGATGGTAGACCGCCTGGGAATCCCCGGTGCTGTAAGTTTTTCCTTCGCATAAGGTGCTGCTACTTCTTTGCTGGACTCAGAGCTGACAAGGAAACTGTAGCGGACGACACAACATTTTTGGAAGCAACATCTTTATTTAGAAGAGAAATAAACAATCTAACAGTGTTCAACAATTCAAGTAGGAGTTCAAAATACTTGCAGTTTGACTGTATATAATATGTTCTGGATGATTCCAAATTACTGAAGACGACAAGTCACCCAAGCCTCAGTAAAGACAGAGGTAAGAAAATTGAGGATTAATTGCAGTAATGAAAAACAGAAACATGGAATTACATGAAAGTATTTATAAGTGTAACAACAGGCTAAATAAATGAATTGATTTGGAACAAAACAAATCAAAGAACTCTTAAAAATTCAGAAGCGTTAATTATAGTGAAAAAAGAGCAAAAGCAAGTCAACTCCTTGATTCCAAGGTGAATGTAGTTGAACTACTAGCAAGCTACTGCAAAATGTATACGTGAACTAATAGTGATTACATGTAGTTCAGTATTCCTCAACCCCAAGCTGTTTATTCAACAGGTTTGAGAACCTTCAGGTTTTCACGTCTAGAAAAAGCTTGTTTTCACGGTGTGCACTTGCTTACGGCCATACCACCCTGAACGTGCCCGCTCTTGTCTGATCTCGGAAGCCAAGCAGGGTCGGGCAGGGTAAGTACTTGGATGGTAGACCGCCTGGGAATCCCCGGTGCTGTAAGCTTTTTCCTTCGCATAAGGTGCTGCTACTTTGCTGGACTCAGAGCTGACAAGGAAACTGTATAGCGACACAACATTTTTTTGAAGCAACATCTTTATTTAGAAGAGAAATAAACAATCTAACAGTGTTCAACAATTCAAGTAGGAGTTCAAAATACTTGCAGTTTGACTGTATATAATATGTTCTGGATGATTCCAAATTACTGAAGACGACAAGTCACCCAAGCCTCAGTAAAGACAGAGGTAAGAAAATTGAGGATTAATTGCAGTAATGAAAAACAGAAACATGGAATTACATGAAAGTATTTATAAGTGTAACAACAGGCTAAATAAATGAATTGATTTGGAACAAAACAAATCAAAGAACTCTTAAAAATTCAGAAGCGTTAATTATAGTGCAAAAAGAGCAAAAGCAAGTCAACTCCTTGATTCCAAGGTGAATGTAGTTGAACTACTAGCAAGCTACTGCAAAATGTATACGTGAACTAATAGTGTGATTACATGTAGTTCAGTATTCCTCAACCCCAAGCTGTTTATTCAACAGGTTTGAGAACCTTCAGGTTTTCACGTCTAGAAAAAGCTTGTTTTCACGGTGTGCACTTGCTTACGGCCATACCACCCTGAACGTGCCCGCTCGTCTGATCTCGGAAGCCAAGCAGGGTCGGGCCGGTAAGTACTTGGATGGTAGACCGCCTGGGAATCCCCGGTGCTGTTTTTTCCTTCGCATAAGGTGCTGCTACTTTGCTGGACTCAGAGCTGACAAGGAAACTGTATAGCGGACACAACATTTTTTTTGGAAGCAACATCTTTATTTAGAAGAGAAATAAACAATCTAACAGTGTTCAACAATTCAAGTAGGAGTTCAAAATACTTGCAGTTTGACTGTATATAATATGTTCTGGATGATTCCAAATTACTGAAGACGACAAGTCACCCAAGCCTCAGTAAAGACAGAGGTAAGAAAATTGAGGATTAATTGCAGTAATGAAAAACAGAAACATGGAATTACATGAAAGTATTTATAAGTGTAACAACAGGCTAAATAAATGAATTGATTTGGAACAAAACAAATCAAAGAACTCTTAAAAATTCAGAAGCGTTAATTATAGTGCAAAAAGAGCAAAAGCAAGTCAACTCCTTGATTCCAAGGTGAATGTAGTTGAACTACTAGCAAGCTACTGCAAAATGTATACGTGAACTAATAGTGTGATTACATGTAGTTCAGTATTCCTCAACCCCAAGCTGTTTATTCAACAGGTTTGAGAACCTTCAGGTTTTCACGTCTAGAAATAGCTTGTTTTCACGGTGTGCACTTGCTTACGGCCATACCACCCTGAACGTGCCCGCCTCGTCTGATCTCGGAAGCAAGCAGGGTCGGGCCGGGTAAGTACTTGGATGGTAGACCGCCTGGGAATCCCCGTGCTGTAAGCTTTTTCCTTCGCATAAGGTGCTGCTACTTTGCTGGACTCAGAGCTGACAAGGAAACTGTATAGCGGACACAACATTTTTTTGAAGCAACATCTTTATTTAGAAGAGAAATAAACAATCTAACAGTGTTCAACAATTCAAGTAGGAGTTCAAAATACTTGCAGTTTGACTATATATAATATGTTCTGGATGATTCCAAATTACTGAAGACGACAAGTCACCCAAGCCTCAGTAAAGACAGAGGTAAGAAAATTGAGGATTAATTGCAGTAATGAAAAACAGAAACATGGAATTACATGAAAGTATTTATAAGTGTAACAACAGGCTAAATAAATGAATTGATTTGGAACAAAACAAATCAAAGAACTCTTAAAATTCAGAAGCGTTAATTATAGTGCAAAAAAGAGCAAAAAGCAAGTCAACTCCTTGATTCCAAGGTGAATGTAGTTGAACTACTAGCAAGCTACTGCAAAATGTATACGTGAACTAATAGTGTGATTACATGTAGTTCAGTATTCCTCAACCCCAAGCTGTTTATTCAACAGGTTTGAGAACCTTCAGGTTTTCACGCCTAGAAATAGCTTGTTTTCACGGTGTGCACTTGCTTACGGCCATACCACCCTGAACGTGCCCGCCTCGTCTGATCTCGAAGCCAAGCAGGGTAGGGCCGCTAAGTACTTGGATGGTAGACCGCCTGGGAATCCTCGGTGCTGTAAGTTTTTCCTTCGATAAGGTGCTGCTACTCTTTGCTGGACTCAGAGCTGACAAGGAAACTGTATAGCGGACACAACATTTTTTTTGAAGCCACATCTTTATTTAGAAGAGAAATAAACAATCTAACAGTGTTCAACAATTCAAGTAGGAGTTCAAAATACTTGCAGTTTGACCGATCATAAATAAATAATATGTTCTGGATGATTCCAAATTACTGAAGACGATAAGTCACCCAAGCCTCAGTAAAGACAGAGGTAAGAAAATTGAGGATTAATTGCAGTAATGAAAACAGAAACATGGAATTACATGAAAGTATTTATAAGTGTAACAACAGGCTAAATAAATGAATTGATTTGCAACAAAACAAATCAAAGAACTCTTAAAAATTCAGAAGCGTTAATTATAGTGCAAAAAGAGCAAAAGCAAGTCAACTCCTTGATTCCAAGGTGAATGTAGTTGAACTACTAGCAAGCTACTGCAAAATGTATACGTGAACTAATAGTGTGATTACATGTAGTTCAGTATTCCTCAACCCCAAGCTGTTTATTCAACAGGTTTGAGAACCTTCAGGTTTTCACGCCTAGAAATAGCTTGTTTTCACGGTGTGCACTTGCTTACGGCCATACCACCCTGAACGTGCCCGCCTCGTCTGATCTCGGAAGCCAAGCAGGGTAGGGCCGGCTAAGTACTTGGATGGTAGACCGCCTGGGAATCCCGGTGCTGTAAGCTTTTTCCTTCGCATAAGGTGCTGCTTCTTTGCTGGACTCAGAGCTGACAAGGAAACTGTATAGCGGACACAACATTTTTTTTTTGGAAGCCACGTTTTATTTAGAAGAGAAATAAACAATCTAACAGTGTTCAACAATTCAAGTAGGAGTTCAAAATACTTGCAGTTTGACCGTATCATAAATAAATAATATGTTCTGGATGATTCCAAATTACAGAAGACGACAAGTCACCCAAGCCTCAGTAAAGACAGAGGTAAGAAAATTGAGGATTAATTGCAGTAATGAAAAACAGAAACATGGAATTACATGAAAGTATTTATAAGTGTAGCAACAGGCTAAATAAATGAATTGATTTGGAACAAAACAAATCAAAGAACTCTTAAAAATTCAGAAGCGTTAATTATAGTGCAAAAAGAGCAAAAGCAAGTCAACTCCTTGATTCCAAGGTGAATGTAGTTGAACTACTAGCAAGCTACTGCAAAATGTATACGTGAACTAATAGTGTGATTACATGTAGTTCAGTATTCCTCAACCCCAAGCTGTTTATTCAACAGGTTTGAGAACCTTCAGGTTTTCACGCCTAGAAATAGCTTGTTTTCACGGTGTGCACTTGCTTACGGCCATACCACCCTGAACGTGCCCGCCTCGTCTGATCTCGGAAGCCAAGCAGGGTAGGGCCGCAGTACTTGGATGGTAGACCGCCTGGGAATCCCCGGTGCTGTAAGTTTTCCTTCGCATAAGGTGCTGCTACTTTGCTGGACTCAGAGCTGACAAGGAAACTGTATAGCGGACACAACATTTTTTTTGGAAGCCACGTCTTTATTTAGAAGAGAAATAAACAATCTAACAGTGTTCAACAATTCAAGTAGGAGTTCAAAATACTTGCAGTTTGACCGTATCATAAATAAATAATATGTTCTGGATGATTCCAAATTACAGAAGACGACAAGTCACCCAAGCCTCAGTAAAGACAGAGGTAAGAAAATTGAGGATTAATTGCAGTAATGAAAACAGAAACATGGAATTACATGAAAGTATTTATAAGTGTAGCAACAGGCTAAATAAATGAATTGATTTGGAACAAAACAAATCAAAGAACTCTTAAAATTCAGAAGCGTTAATTATAGTGCAAAAAAGAGCAAAAAGCAAGTCAACTCCTTGATTCCAAGGTGAATGTAGTTGAACTACTAGCAAGCTACTGCAAAATGTATACGTGAACTAATAGTGTGATTACATGTAGTTCAGTATTCCTCAACCCCAAGCTGTTTATTCAACAGGTTTGAGAACCTTCAGGTTTTCACGCCTAGAAATAGCTTGTTTTCACGGTGTGCACTTGCTTACGGCCATACCACCCTGAACGTGCCCGCCTCGTCTGATCTCGGAAGCCAAGCAGGGTAGGGCCGGCTAAGTACTTGGATGGTAGACCGCCTGGGAATCCCCGGTGCTGTGCTTTTTCCTTCGCATAAGGTGCTGCTACTTTGCTGGACTCAGAGCTGACAAGGAAACTGTATAGCGGACACAACATTTTTTTTTGAAGCCACGTCTTTATTTAGAAGAGAAATAAACAATCTAACAGTGTTCAACAATTCAAGTAGGAGTTCAAAATACTTGCAGTTTGACCGTATCATAAATAAATAATATGTTCTGGATGATTCCAAATTACAGAAGACGACAAGTCACCCAAGCCTCAGTAAAGACAGAGGTAAGAAAATTGAGGATTAATTGCAGTAATGAAAACAGAAACATGGAATTACATGAAAGTATTTATAAGTGTAGCAACAGGCTAAATAAATGAATTGATTTGGAACAAAACAAATCAAAGAACTCTTAAAATTCAGAAGCGTTAATTATAGTGCAAAAAGAGCAAAAGCAAGTCAACTCCTTGATTCCAAGGTGAATGTAGTTGAACTACTAGCAAGCTACTGCAAAATGTATACGTGAACTAATAGTGTGATTACATGTAGTTCAGTATTCCTCAACCCCAAGCTGTTTATTCAACAGGTTTGAGAACCTTCAGGTTTTCACGCCTAGAAATAGCTTGTTTTCACGGTGTGCACTTGCTTACGGCCATACCACCCTGAACGTGCCTGCTCCTCGTCTGATCTCGGAAGCCAAGCAGGGTGGGCCGGCTAAGTACTTGGATGGTAGACCGCCTGGGAATCCCCGGTGCTGTAAGCTTTTTCCTTCGCATAAGGTGCTGCTACTTTGCTGGACTCAGAGCTGACAAGGAAACTGTATAGCGGACACAACATTTTTTTGGAAGCAACCTTTATTTAGAAGAGAAATAAACAATCTAACAGTGTTCAACAATTCAAGTAGGAGTTCAAAATACTTGCAGTTTGACCGTATCATAAATAAATAATATGTTCTGGATGATTCCAAATTACAGAAGACGACAAGTCACCCAAGCCTCAGTAAAGACAGAGGTAAGAAAATTGAGGATTAATTGCAGTAATGAAAACAGAAACATGGAATTACATGAAAGTATTTATAAGTGTAGCAACAGGCTAAATAAATGAATTGATTTGGAACAAAACAAATCAAAGAACTCTTAAAAATTCAGAAGCGTTAATTATAGTGCAAAAAGAGCAAAAGCAAGTCAACTCCTTGATTCCAAGGTGAATGTAGTTGAACTACTAGCAAGCTACTGCAAAATGTATACGTGAACTAATAGTGTGATTACATGTAGTTCAGTATTCCTCAACCCCAAGCTGTTTATTCAACAGGTTTGAGAACCTTCAGGTTTTCACGCCTAGAAATAGCTTGTTTTCACGGTGTGCTTTACGGCCATACCACCCTGAACGTGCCCGCTCTCGTCTGATCTCGGAAGCCAAGCAGGGTAGGGCCGGGTAAGTACTTGGATGGTAGACCGCCTGGGAATCCCCGGTGCTGTAAGCTTTTTCCTTCGCATAAGGTGCTGCTACTTCTTTGCTGGACTCAGAGCTGACAAGGAAACTGTATAGCGGACAATTTTTTTTTGGAAGCCACGTCTTTATTTAGAAGAGAAATAAACAATCTAACAGTGTTCAACAATTCAAGTAGGAGTTCAAAATACTTGCTGAGAATAAATAAATATGTTCTGGATGATTCCAAATTACAGAAGACGACAAGTCACCCAAGCCTCAGTAAAGACAGAGGTAAGAAAATTGAGGATTAATTGCAGTAATGAAAAACAGAAACATGGAATTACATGAAAGTATTTATAAGTGTAGCAACAGGCTAAAATGAATTGATTTGGAACAAAACAAATCAAAGAACTCTTAAAAATTCAGAAGCGAATTATAGTGCAAAAAGAGCAAAAAGCAAGTCAACTCCTTGATTCCAAGGTGAATGTAGTTGAACTACTAGCAAGCTACTGCAAAATGTATACGTGAACTAATAGTGTGATTACATGTAGTTCAGTATTCCTCAACCCCAAGCTGTTTATTCAACAGGTTTGAGAACCTTCAGGTTTTCACGTCTAGAAATAGCTTGTTTTCACGGTGTGCACTTGCTTACGGCCATACCACCCTGAACGTGCCCGCCTCGTCTGATCTCGGAAGCCAAGCAGGGTAGGGCCGGTAAGTACTTGGATGGTAGACCGCCTGGGAATCCCCGGTGCTGTAAGCTTTTTCCTTCGCATAAGGTGCTGCTTCTTTGCTGGACTCAGAGCTGACAAGGAAACTGTATAGCGGACACAACATTTTTTTGGAAGCCAACATCTTTATTTAGAAGAGAAATAAACAATCTAACAGTGTTCAACAATTCAAGTAGGAGTTCAAAATACTTGCAGTTTGACCGTATCATAAATAAATAATATGTTCTGGATGATTCCAAATTACAGAAGACGACAAGTCACCCAAGCCTCAGTAAAGACAGAGGTAAGAAAATTGAGGATTAATTGCAGTAATGAAAACAGAAACATGGAATTACATGAAAGTATTTATAAGTGTAGCAACAGGCTAAATAAATGAATTGATTTGGAACAAAACAAATCAAAGAACTCTTAAAAATTCAGAAGCGTTAATTATAGTGCAAAAAGAGCAAAAGCAAGTCAACTCCTTGATTCCAAGGTGAATGTAGTTGAACTACTAGCAAGCTACAAAATGTATACGTGAACTAATAGTGTGATTACATGTAGTTCAGTATTCCTCAACCCCAAGCTGTTTATTCAACAGGTTTGAGAACCTTCAGGTTTTCACGTCTAGAAATAGCTTGTTTTCACGGTGTGCACTTGCTTACGGCCATACCACCCTGAACGTGCCCGCTCGTCTGATCTCGGAAGCCAAGCAGGGTAGGGCCGGCTAAGTACTTGGATGGTAGACCGCCTGGGAATCCCGGTGCTGTAAGCTTTTCCTTCGCATAAGGTGCTGCTACTTCTTTGCTGGACTCAGAGCTGACAAGGAAACTGTATAGCGGACATTTTTTTGGAAGCAACATCTTTATTTAGAAGAGAAATAAACAATCTAACAGTGTTCAACAATTCAAGTAGGAGTTCAAAATACTTGCAGTTTGACCGATCATAAATAAATAATATGTTCTGGATGATTCCAAATTACTGAAGGCGACAAGTCACCCAAGCCTCAGTAAAGACAGAGGTAAGAAAATTGAGGATTAATTGCAGTAATGAAAAACAGAAACATGGAATTACATGAAAGTATTTATAAGTGTAACAACAGGCTAAATAAATGAATTGATTTGCAACAAAACAAATCAAAGAACTCTTAAAAATTCAGAAGTTAATTATAGTGCAAAAAGAGCAAAAAGCAAGTCAACTCCTTGATTCCAAGGTGAATGTAGTTGAACTACTAGCAAGCTACTGCAAAATGTATACGTGAACTAATAGTGTGATTACATGTAGTTCAGTATTCCTCAACCCCAAGCTGTTTATTCAACAGGTTTGAGAACCTTCAGGTTTTCACGTCTAGAAAAGCTTGTTTTCACGGTGTGCACTTGCTTACGGCCATACCACCCTGAACGTGCCCGCCTCGTCTGATCTCGGAAGCCAAGCAGGGTCGGGCCGGGTAAGTACTTGGATGGTAGACCGCCTGGGAATCCCGGTGCTGTAAGCTTTTCCTTCGCATAAGGTGCTGCTACTTCTTTGCTGGACTCAGAGCTGACAAGGAAACTGTATAGCGGACACAACATTTTTTTGGAAGCAACATCTTTATTTAGAAGAGAAATAAACAATCTAACAGTGTTCAACAATTCAAGTAGGAGTTCAAAATACTTGCAGTTTGACCGTATCATAAATAAATAATATGTTCTGGATGATTCAAAATTACTGAAGACGACAAGTCACCCAAGCCTCAGTAAAGACAGAGGTAAGAAAATTGAGGATTAATTGCAGTAATGAAAAACAGAAACATGGAATTACATGAAAGTATTTATAAGTGTAACAACAGGCTAAATAAATGAATTGATTTGCAACAAAACAAATCAAAGAACTCTTAAAAATTCAGAAGCGTTAATTATAGTGCAAAAAGAGCAAAAAGCAAGTCAACTCCTTGATTCCAAGGTGAATGTAGTTGAACTACTAGCAAGCTACTGCAAAATGTATACGTGAACTAATAGTGTGATTACATGTAGTTCAGTATTCCTCAACCCCAAGCTGTTTATTCAACAGGTTTGAGAACCTTCAGGTTTTCACGTCTAGAAAAAGCTTGTTTTCACGGTGTGCACTTGCTTACGGCCATACCACCCTGAACGTGCCGCTCTCGTCTGATCTCGGAAGCCAAGCAGGGTCGGGCCGGGTAAGTACTTGGATGGTAGACCGCCTGGGAATCCCGGTGCTGTAAGCTTTTCCTTCGCATAAGGTGCTGCTACTTCTTTGCTGGACTCAGAGCTGACAAGGAAACTGTATAGCGGACACAACATTTTTTGGAAGCAACATCTTTATTTAGAAGAGAAATAAACAATCTAACAGTGTTCAACAATTCAAGTAGGAGTTCAAAATACTTGCAGTTTGACCGTATCATAATAAATAATATGTTCTGGATGATTCCAAATTACTGAAGGCGACAAGTCACCCAAGCCTCAGTAAAGACAGAGGTAAGAAAATTGAGGATTAATTGCAGTAATGAAAAACAGAAACATGGAATTACATGAAAGTATTTATAAGTGTAACAACAGGCTAAATAAATGAATTGATTTGCAACAAAACAAATCAAAGAACTCTTAAAAATTCAGAAGCGTTAATTATAGTGCAAAAAAGAGCAAAAAGCAAGTCAACTCCTTGATTCCAAGGTGAATGTAGTTGAACTACTAGCAAGCTACTGCAAAATGTATACGTGAACTAATAGTGTGATTACATGTAGTTCAGTATTCCTCAACCCCAAGCTGTTTATTCAACAGGTTTGAGAACCTTCAGGTTTTCACGTCTAGAAAAAGCTTGTTTTCACGGTGTGCACTTGCTTACGGCCATACCACCCTGAACGTGCCCGCTCTCGTCTGATCTCGGAAGCCAAGCAGGGTCGGGCGGGGTAAGTACTTGGATGGTAGACCGCCTGGGAATCCCGGTGCTGTAAGCTTTTCCTTCGCATAAGGTGCTGCTACTTCTTTGCTGGACTCAGAGCTGACAAGGAAACTGTATAGCGGACACAACATTTTTTTGGAAGCAACATCTTTATTTAGAAGAGAAATAAACAATCTAACAGTGTTCAACAATTCAAGTAGGAGTTCAAAATACTTGCAGTTTGACCGTATCATAAATAAATAATATGTTCTGGATGATTCCAAATTACTGAAGGCGACAAGTCACCCAAGCCTCAGTAAAGACAGAGGTAAGAAAATTGAGGATTAATTGCAGTAATGAAAAACAGAAACATGGAATTACATGAAAGTATTTATAAGTGTAACAACAGGCTAAATAAATGAATTGATTTGCAACAAAACAAATCAAAGAACTCTTAAAAATTCAGAAGCGTTAATTATAGTGCAAAAAGAGCAAAAGCAAGTCAACTCCTTGATTCCAAGGTGAATGTAGTTGAACTACTAGCAAGCTACTGCAAAATGTATACGTGAACTAATAGTGTGATTACATGTAGTTCAGTATTCCTCAACCCCAAGCTGTTTATTCAACAGGTTTGAGAACCTTCAGGTTTTCACGTCTAGAAATAGCTTGTTTTCACGGTGTGCTCTTGCTTACGGCCATACCACCCTGAGCGTGCCCGCTCGTCTGATCTCGGAAGCCAAGCAGGGTCGGGCCGTGTAAGTACTTGGATGGTAGACCGCCTGGGAATCCCGGTGCTGTAAGCTTTTTCCTTCGCATAAGGTGCTGCTACTTCTTTGCTGGACTCAGAGCTGACAAGGAAACTGTATAAGCGGACACAACATTTTTTTGGAAGCCACGTCTTTATTTAGAAGAGAAATAAACAATCTAACAGTGTTCAACAATTCAAGTAGGAGTTCAAAATACTTGCAGTTTGACCGTATCATAAATAAATAATATGTTCTGGATGATTCCAAATTACTGAAGACGACAAGTCACCCAAGCCTCAGTAAAGACAGAGGTAAGAAAATTGAGGATTAATTGCAGTAATGAAAAACAGAAACATGGAATTACATGAAAGTATTTATAAGTGTAACAACAGGCTAAATAAATGAATTGATTTGCAACAAAACAAATCAAAGAACTCTTAAAAATTCAGAAGCGTTAATTATAGTGCAAAAAGAGCAAAAGCAAGTCAACTCCTTGATTCCAAGGTGAATGTAGTTGAACTACTAGCAAGCTACTGCAAAATGTATACGTGAACTAATAGTGTGATTACATGTAGTTCAGTATTCCTCAACCCCAAGCTGTTTATTCAACAGGTTTGAGAACCTTCAGGTTTTCACGTCTAGAAAAGCTTGTTTTCACGGTGTGCACTTGCTTGCGGCCATACCACCCTGAACGTGCCCGCTCGTCTGATCTCGGAAGCCAAGCAGGGTCGGGCCGGGTAAGTACTTGGATGGTAGACCGCCTGGGAATCCCGGTGCTGTAAGCTTTTTCCTTCGCATAAGGTGCTGCTACTTCTTTGCTGGACTCAGAGCTGACAAGGAAACTGTATAGCGGACACAACATTTTTTTTGGAAGCAACATCTTTATTTAGAAGAGAAATAAACAATCTAACAGTGTTCAACAATTCAAGTAGGAGTTCAAAATACTTGCAGTTTGACTGTATATAATATGTTCTGGATGATTCCAAATTACTGAAGACGACAAGTCACCCAAGCCTCAGTAAAGACAGAGGTAAGAAAATTGAGGATTAATTGCAGTAATGAAAAACAGAAACATGGAATTACATGAAAGTATTTATAAGTGTAACAACAGGCTAAATAAATGAATTGATTTGCAACAAAACAAATCAAAGAACTCTTAAAAATTCAGAAGCGTTAATTATAGTGCAAAAAGAGCAAAAGCAAGTCAACTCCTTGATTCCAAGGTGAATGTAGTTGAACTACTAGCAAGCTACTGCAAAATGTATACGTGAACTAATAGTGTGATTACATGTAGTTCAGTATTCCTCAACCCCAAGCTGTTTATTCAACAGGTTTGAGAACCTTCAGGTTTTCACGTCTAGAAAAGCTTGTTTTCACGGTGTGCACTTGCTTACGGCCATACCACCCTGAACGTGCCCGCTCTCGTCTGATCTCGGAAGCCAAGCAGGGTCGGGCCGGGTAAGTACTTGGATGGTAGACCGCCTGGGAATCCCGGTGCTGTAAGCTTTTCCTTCGCATAAGGTGCTGCTACTTCTTTGCTGGACTCAGAGCTGACAAGGAAACTGTATAGCGGACACAACATTTTTTTGGAAGCAACATCTTTATTTAGAAGAGAAATAAACAATCTAACAGTGTTCAACAATTCAAGTAGGAGTTCAAAATACTTGCAGTTTGACCGTATCATAAATAAATAATATGTTCTGGATGATTCCAAATTACTGAAGACGACAAGTCACCCAAGCCTCAGTAAAGACAGAGGTAAGAAAATTGAGGATTAATTGCAGTAATGAAAAACAGAAACATGGAATTACATGAAAGTATTTATAAGTGTAACAACAGGCTAAATAAATGAATTGATTTGCAACAAAACAAATCAAAGAACTCTTAAAAATTCAGAAGCGTTAATTATAGTGCAAAAAGAGCAAAAAGCAAGTCAACTCCTTGATTCCAAGGTGAATGTAGTTGAACTACTAGCAAGCTACTGCAAAATGTATACGTGAACTAATAGTGTGATTACATGTAGTTCAGTATTCCTCAACCCCAAGCTGTTTATTCAACAGGTTTGAGAACCTTCAGGTTTTCACGTCTAGAAATAGCTTGTTTTCACGGTGTGCTTGCTTACGGCCATACCACCCTGAACGTGCCCGCTCGTCTGATCTCGGAAGCCAAGCAGGGTCGGACCGTGTAAGTACTTGGATGGTAGACCGCCTGGGAATCCCGGTGCTGTAAGCTTTTTCCTTCGCATAAGGTGCTGCTACTTTGCTGGACTCAGAGCTGACAAGGAAACTGTATAGCGGACACAACATTTTTTTTTGGAAGCCACATCTTTATTTAGAAGAGAAATAAACAATCTAACAGTGTTCAACAATTCAAGTAGGAGTTCAAAATACTTGCAGTTTGACCGTATCATAAATAAATAATATGTTCTGGATGATTCCAAATTACTGAAGACGACAAGTCACCCAAGCCTCAGTAAAGACAGAGGTAAGAAAATTGAGGATTAATTGCAGTAATGAAAAACAGAAACATGGAATTACATGAAAGTATTTATAAGTGTAACAACAGGCTAAATAAATGAATTGATTTGCAACAAAACAAATCAAAGAACTCTTAAAAATTCAGAAGCGTTAATTATAGTGCAAAAAAGAGCAAAAGCAAGTCAACTCCTTGATTCCAAGGTGAATGTAGTTGAACTACTAGCAAGCTACTGCAAAATGTATACGTGAACTAATAGTGTGATTACATGTAGTTCAGTATTCCTCAACCCCAAGCTGTTTATTCAACAGGTTTGAGAACCTTCAGGTTTTCACGTCTAGAAAAAGCTTGTTTTCACGGTGTGCACTTGCTTGCGGCCGTACCACCCTGAACGTGCCCGCTCTCGTCTGATCTCGGAAGCCAAGCAGGGTCGGGCCGGGTAAGTACTTGGATGGTAGACCGCCTGGGAATCCCCGGTGCTGTAAGCTTTTTCCTTCGCATAAGGTGCTGCTACTTCTTTGCTGGACTCAGAGCTGACAAGGAAACTGTATAGCGCACACAACATTTTTTTTGGAAGCAACATCTTTATTTAGAAGAGAAATAAACAATCTAACAGTGTTCAACAATTCAAGTAGGAGTTCAAAATACTTGCAGTTAGACCGTATATAATATGTTCTGGATGATTCAAAATTACTGAAGACGACAAGTCACCCAAGCCTCAGTAAAGACAGAGGTAAGAAAATTGAGGATTAATTGCAGTAATGAAAAACAGAAACATGGAATTACATGAAAGTATTTATAAGTGTAGCAACAGGCTAAATAAATGAATTGATTTGGAACAAAACAAATCAAAGAACTCTTAAAAAGTCAGAAGCGTTAATTATAGTGCAAAAAGAGCAAAAAGCAAGTCAACTCCTTGATTCCAAGGTGAATGTAGTTGAACTACTAGCAAGCTACTGCAAAATGTATACGTGAACTAATAGTGTGATTACATGTAGTTCAGTATTCCTCAACCCCAAGCTGTTTATTCAACAGGTTTGAGAACCTTCAGGTTTTCACGTCTAGAAAAAGCTTGTTTTCACGGTGTGCACATGCTTACGGCCATACCACCCTGAACGTGCCCGCTCTCGTCTGATCTCGGAAGCCAAGCCGGGTCGGGCCGGGTAAGTACTTGGATGGTAGACCGCCTGGGAATCCCCGGTGCTGTAAGCTTTTTCCTTCGCATAAGGTGCTGCTACTTCTTTGCTGGACTCAGAGCTGACAAGGAAACTGTATAGCGGACACATTTTTTTTGGAAGCAACATCTTTATTTAGAAGAGAAATAAACAATTTAACAGTGTTCAACAATTCAAGTAGGAGTTCAAAATACTTGCAGTTTGACCGTATCATAAATAAATAATATGTTCTGGATCATTCCAAATTACTGAAGACGACAAGTCACCCAAGCCTCAGTAAAGACAGAGGTAAGAAAATTGAGGATTAATTGCAGTAATGAAAAACAGAAACATGGAATTACATGAAAGTATTTATAAGTGTAGCAACAGGCTAAAGAAATGAATTGATTTGGAACAAAACAAATCAAAGAACTCTTAAAAATTCAGAAGCGTTAATTATAGTGCAAAAAAGAGCAAAAAGCAAGTCAACTCCTTGATTCCAAGGTGAATGTAGTTGAACTACTAGCAAGCTACTGCAAAATGTATACGTGAACTAATAGTGTGATTACATGTAGTTCAGTATTCCTCAACCCCAAGCTGTTTATTCAACAGGTTTGAGAACCTTCAGGTTTTCACGTCTAGAAATAGCTTGTTTTCACGGTGTGCACTTGCTTACGGCCATACCACCCTGAACACGTGAGAGTATTGAGTGTACGAGGCGTTAGAGCGTTAGGAGGGAGAGGAGCGGAGTGGAGTTCTCTGTGGAGTGTCTTGTTTTGTTTGCTGATTTATTTATTTCTGTTTACATGGACATTGCCTTTTTAATCCGCCATTTGAGGTGTGTTTTTTGTTGTTGATTTGTTTTATGCCTGATTATATATCGGAAATATGATGACATTTTTAAAAAGCTTAAACTATGGGGTGTGATGCCAGTGTCACCGATTTAAAAGATGCACGTGGCCGGGCACTAATGTGGCGGATGGGACTCGGTTTGTTAGAGTACGTTTCCCGGGTACGGTGAAGTCTTTACCGTATTCGGCGAAGTTTGAGACGGCTCGGGGCTGAGTACTTCAGGGTCATTCACAATCAGCAGCTTAGAGTGTGTAGATTGTGTATGTCAACTGATCACATGATGAAGGACTGTCCTAAATTTACCTGTCGCAGGTGTGGTGAACAGGGACATTATGTTAGGGACTGTGTGTGGGGCGCGGCCAAGTGTGAGGTGTGTTTCAACTACACGGACAAATGTATTTGTCAAGATAGCGTGTCTGATAAGCAAGGATGATAGTGAATGGTGTGATTTTGATATCACTACTGCAGAGATTGAGTCGGCCATAACAACGCAACATGACAATAAAAGCCCGGGTCACGACGGCCTCACTGCTGAATTCTACAAAACGTATAGTAGTTACTTGGTGCCGATATATATACCATGTTTTTGGTAGGATCGAAGAAACCGGTTTGTTACCGCCGTCCTTTGCTGAGGGAATCGTAAATTTATTTCATAAACATAGGGATAATACATGATTTACATGAATAAATCTGATTTTGATAATTATCGACCGATTACACTGCTTAACACTGACTATAAATGAAATTGAAGGCTAAAATGTCCAAGTAATTCTACAGTATATTTGATGTCTTTTTCAGGCTGTTAAAGCCATATTTTACTCTTTTTCAGGCAACTCTAGAACCAAATCCTCCTGGTAAGCCAGCTTCAGTCCAAGTCTGGGTGAGACATCACATAACTATGCTGTCACACAGGTAATATCGGACCATTCTGATGTAGGATTTTAAAATGAAACGCTAAAATGTCCAAGTAAATCTAAAGTATATTTGAAGTCTTTTTCAGGCTGTTAAGGGTTTCGGGAATGGGCACACAAAAATTACTCGCTAGCGCCCCCAACAATAATTTGAAAATTCAGCCCCTGCAGTATGTTTAACGTAGAATCTCGAAACCTGGTACACATATGTAGCATGGCAGCACGGACATAAAACTCCATTGTAGCCGTGGCAGATGAGGCAGAGGCTGGCCAAGTGGCAGGGGCAACAGGGCATCACGCCCCAGGCCCGTGGCCCTGGCTGCAGGACGCTAGAAACACAGCCTTCAACTTTAGGCTTTATTTATTTACATTAGTGATGCACCATATGAGGAACACACTAGGGGTGAACAATGTTTATGAGCCGCAGTGAAGTAAAAGCTCATTTTATTTTCTCATATCTTTATTTAATGTGGGGTTTTTTTTTTGGCCCCTTGTTACCTTCCTGTCAGTTGATGTTAACTTTTGAACGTACACATGTTTCAGCCTTTAAACGTGTATATAGACTTTATTAGAAGAGACAATTCGCAGAAAAAAATGAAGGCATTTGGTACAACATCTGTAAGTTAATTCTATTTTATTTATAGTGTTAAATCATAACATAAGTTATCTCCGGACACTTTACGTAAAGAGTAGGTCTAGACCACACTCTATAATTTACAGAAACCAGAAAAGGTCAAACCCAACACCCCGACATGGGAATCAAATAAGGACGCAGAATATCTGGGACACTGTCAGCTCGGCTGCAGTGAAGAGTTAATCTGCTTCCCAGCTTATTCATGTCCGCCACAAAAATTCCACCAATAGAGCCCAACACCCAGACATGGGATACCAACCAAAGGATGCAGAATATCTGGGACACTGTCAGCTCGGCTGCAGTGAAGAGTACATCTCTGTCTCTCCAGTTTATTCATGTCCGCCAAAAGACAAAACTAGAGAATATGGTAGAGGACAAGTTTATACTGACGTGCTCCGGCCCGTGCACCTACCTTTGATCCCCTATCTAACTGCCCAGTCGTCGGATGAAGCGGGGGGGATCATCGAGATAATTTAACTAAACCTATCCCAGCCAGTGCCTTCAGACAAGATAACTTTAATTCCAGTACGCAATGATCCAGCCAATTCTTTTCCCTTTTCTGTTCTTTCTCCACAATCTCTTAGATATACAACCATGGCAGACCCAATTAACCCGGAAAACAACTTCCGCACAATTGTGAAAAACATGGCATCTTTCATTAAAATCTACCATCATTTCACGCACTCCAACTGTGAACCAACTACCCCAACTCCAAAAAATCCTTGATGACTGCACAAACAACCTCGCTCCAACTCCCAGAGATGATTGGGAACAGGCTTTTTTCATAGCCACAAGATGGGCCAGAAGGGACCTCAAAAGAATCATTGAAAAAACAATTGTCGAAGCAAAAGAGAAAATCTTCCAAATTCTAATCCCTTCAGCTTCTTCCACACAATTAACCGCAAATATAACCCCGGAAAACACAACCCAAAAAAACCCTATTCAACAACCCCAAACACCGCAACAATTAGAATCAACTCCTATATCTAAAAAAAAATAAAATAAAAACAAGCTGACGGGACAAGATGCTCCCTGGATTTTGGATCTCCGAGACCACTCTGGTCCCCGCAACCATTATACACCCCTGAGAAACCAGTTACACCGGACGCACGAAACAAGCCCAATACTACTGGTACTGCCCCCACCATCAAGTGGCAACACAAACCCAAACCTATCGGAATCAAACCCCCTATATAAGTCCCACGAACACCAGGGCAACAAATATTTAAACTGGACCTTAAGTCCATCCAGACAGATCTTAATCTTGGGAGACTCAAACATCTCCAGACTACCCTACATAAATGACTCCCGCATACAAGTCGATTGTTATCCAGGCGCTAACCTGAGCCATGCGGCACACCTCATCAAAAATAAAACCCCAACCTCGGACGAGGTTCAAAAAGTGATCCTATCATTCGGTCTTAACAACCGCAAGATAAACAACCCTACCCAATTAAAAAAAGACCTTCAAGCTATGCTTAAGGCAGCAAGTGACACGTTCCCACAAGCAACCGTCTTCATACCAACCATAAACTTCTCAGAGAACCTGCCTCAATACTTCCGGGACAACATCAAACTCCTCAACCAACTGATTAAGGACACCACGCAACAGATCCCGAGATTACAAAAGGAGAAATTTTCTACGGGACCAGATAGTCTCCATTGGACCAGACAAACAGCAATAGAAATGTTGAAACACTGGAAGACTTTTTTAGCCTAGATGGGACCTCAATTGAGGTCCCCCAAACCCAGGACAAAGAAGTTTTGAACCTTTCAAAAATACAGTTAACAAACTCCCAAAAGAACCTTCTTAAAAAAGGCATCTCATTTGTTCCGGCAACAAATGCAAATAAACGAAATGCACTTGGAGTAGACTTGGCGCAATACCACAGACGCTTAAAACTGTACACATATTTTGGCCCAAAGCCACCCCTCAAAACAAAATCATTCCACACACCCTCTGATTGGGAACCAGAACCCTCAAAGTTACCACAGTCCTTAAAGGAACTGATCCAACAAGACCAAGAATCGATTAACCAACTCAAAGTAACTACAGATAAACCCAATCTAACAAACGAAGAAGAACAGGCGTTACATGACCTTAAAAAAAGAACAGACATTGTTATCAAGCCCGCGGATAAAGTTAGCGTGATCGTATTAATGGACCGCACCGACTACGTAAAAGAGGCCTTACGCCAACTCCAGGACACCAATTACTATAAATCACTAACAAAACCTATCAAAGACGAGACAGCAACCCAAATATCTTATATTTTGGAAACCCTCAGGCAAAAACACTACCTTACAAAAAAAGAATGCACTTATCTCAAAGGACAGGCCCCCTACAGAAAGAGACTTTTTTATATTCTCCCAAAAATACATAAATTACAAAGCAGTTGGTTTGACAACATTCCACCAGGAAGTCCAATTGTCTCCGATTGCGGTAGCGAAAGTTATGGGGTTGCTGAATACCTCGATTCCTTCCTAACCCCACTGGCAAACAAACATCCTAGCTACCTCAAAGATACCACCGATTTTATCAAAAAAATTAAACAAACTGGAACCTTGTAAACTTTTTACCATGGACGTCAAAAGTTTATACACAAATATTGACATCCCCAAAGGTATGGAAACTGTGAAAAAATGGCTTAAAAAATATCCCGTGGTAGGTAGGCCCGATAGCGAAATCTTGCAATTACTACATTTGAGCCTAACTAAAAATGACTGAGTTTAACGGTAAATATTACCTGCAAATTAAAGGAACAGCAATGGGCAAATGGTTTGCGCCAGCATACGCGAACATTTACGTGGTCGAGTGGGAAGAAACTGCTTTTCCCAAATGCAACAAACTTCCAAAAAAATACTTCAGGTACTCTGACGACATATGGGGCATCTGGACCCACTCGGATAAAGAATTCAAGAAGTTTGTCCAAACACTCAACGAACACCATGACTCCATTGACCTAGACCCAATCCTGCATGAGAACGAGGTCAATTTCCTGGACACCACAGTCTTCAAGGGACCACAATTTGCAAAAACAGGCATCCTCGATACAAAAGTTTACTTCAAACCAACGGATATACACGCCCTACTACACAAGAAAAGTTTCCATCCTCAACATATTTTCAAAGGTATACTAAAATCACAACTCTTGAGATTTCAAAGGATCTGCAACAACCCGACAGATAAAGAAAACGCAACTCGAACCTTAATGAAAACACTTAGGCAAAGAGGATATACAAGAACCTTTCTTCAGGAAACCCAAAAAAACACAATTCTCAAACTTAAAAACTCAAACCTCAATCCAACAACCCTCAACAAGAAAATATTATCCCACTGATATCAACCTACTCGGGATACGCCGTAAGAGCCAACAAAAATCAAAGGAAACTTTAATAATATACTCTCTCACACTACCATACCTGAACGCTGCAAAATCATTTCAGCCTACAAAAAAACCCTAAACTTAAGACATTTTGGTAAAGGCCAAACTTCGCCCCCCAGGACAGAAGAGGACTCCTTCAAGGGACCAAACTACCAAAAAACGAAAAAACAGAGAACATGTTTTTCAAACCTTTAGTTAAGAGGATTTGAACACAACCCAGAGGGGATCACCAACCAACAAAGATAGACAGAAAGAAAATGGATTAAAAAAAACTCGGAACGAACCATCCCTTTGGCCTTAATGAAAGATAGACCCAAACAAGGACAACAACAAGAGAGATTCAACAAATTATTATGTATATTGTATATATTTTACTACATTGTTCAAATTTACTTTTCTAAACTTGTTATGTACATTGTAAATAATTTTTCTAGAATAAAAATTTATTTGGAGGATCTGGTTAGGAAAGTGACGACAACCTGGGAAATTATTCAAGGCTAGTCTGGATTAAAACATTTTTTCCATGACAATATTGCCTGAATACACCCAAAACCGATTTCTTTCCAATCCTCCCTTATATAACTTAACAATAATAATAATAATAATAATAATAATAACAATAAAAATAATAACGACAATATCCTATATAACTTTACTAAAACTCAAAGAAATCCTCAAACAAAACTTTTCAATCTTCTCCCCTCTCTTCCCTCATGCAAATGAGGGAGTAGGGGGAGGTAGAGTATACTTGCCCGACCACAGGCGGGGGAGAGAATGACGCCCCAAACGCGGCCCACTCTCCCTGACTCTACCTCCTTCCTATCTTTTTCTTTACTCAATTCTTCTCCCCACTCTTCCCTCATGCAAATGAGGGAGTAGGGGGAGGTAGAGTTTACACGCCCGATCCGGCGGGGGAGATTCAGCATCCAGCCTCTCTCCCTGACTCTGCCTCCTTCCGTTTTTTCTTTACAGGAACCCCTCTTCTCCTCACTCTTCCCTCATGGGGATAAGTGGGAGATAGAGAAACAAAACTCGGACTGACACCTCTACCTGACTCTACCAATATTTTTTACTAAAAACCTTCACCTAATATAGAATTAAATAGAACTAAACACTTATCTTTAACCCTTAAACTTAACGATTTTCAACATTAACCCTATACAAAAACCCTAACCCTCTAAAACCTAATACTAAACTAATAATCCGAACCTCAACCTTAAACTATCCCCCTAACCCTGTTCATAATCTCAACCCCTAAACCAAACCTTAACCTCTAACTCTAAACCCAACCTTAACCTTAAACCCTA
Source organism: Percina caprodes (assembly GCA_013375575.1). NCBI lineage: Eukaryota > Metazoa > Chordata > Actinopteri > Perciformes > Percidae > Percina > Percina caprodes. The sequence continues at coordinate 22,488 of JABXJD010002760.1, forward strand.
ACCTTAACCCCAAACCCCTAATCCTAACCTACCCCCCTAACCCTAAACCCAACCTTAACCTTAATCCTAAACCTTAACCCCAAAACCCCTAACCCTAACCTATCCCCCCAACCCCTATCTTAACCCCTAAACCTAACCCTAATCTCAACCTTAACCTCTAACCCTAACCTTCCACGGCCCTCAAAATGTTCAGAGCATGGGCCTGGAGAGCAACAGAACCTGGACCACGGGTCAGCGTCAGGCAGCGGAGAGGAAGTGGATCCATTTTTTAAAAGCCATAGACCCTATGGGTCTAAATGAAAGATATTAACGTGAATCCGCTTCTTTTTAATTAAGTTTTTAGCTTCTAAAAACCCTTCCCTCCCACTGCTCTGGTCTCCTCTCTCCTCAGGTTTTATTGGGACCCCCCCTGCAGCGCATCAGAACCTGCCTTTTAACTCCCCTACATGTTCTCTTTCCCTTCCTCTCTATTTTTATGACTTTTTTATTCTATATAATGCTTTTTACTTTTTCTTTTTAGGTAACCAATTTCTGCCTGCAGGGGGCAGCCGACCTATATATAGACAGAAGTTTATATGTTTACTTCTTTTAAATAAAGTTATTAAATACGCCTTGGTGGTCCTTTATGATTTTACTCTCGGGTGTTTATATGGGACTTTTTAAAGGGATTATTAATATGTATTATCTTGTTTTACACCATGAATTGCTTGCCTTTGTATTTTAACATGACGATACACATACCATCGGTTTTATGCATGATACTAACAGTGTGGTTTTATCCTATGATGTATTTTAAATGTTTTATTATTTATTTATTTATTTATTATCGCATGGCACTTTGTTTTTATGGCACTTTTTTATCTAAGCACTTGTATACTAATTTTAATGGTATGTGTACTTTTTATCCTTAGGGGCAAGTAATTCATGCAGTATTTTTAGTACTTTTAAATATGGTTTTAAAAGTAATTTATGTTGAAAAATGTTTATATTTGAATATATTTTAATAGAATTTCTTTTAGACTGGACACCGGGCATTTTATTTATCAACATAATTCTCACTATCTTTCTATATATTTTATTAATTTAATTATTTTATTTTTCTTTATAACTTTTACCCCCCTTTCTTTCTTTTCTCTATGTACAATGTATACATACATATATTTTAATTATTGTAATTTTATTTATTATAGTTATATGGTAGTGTCTCGGGTAGAGGAGCCGGAGCAGGAGTGGAGGAGACCTTTTATTTAAAGTTTTATGTTTCCGCTGTCCGTCCTGTCCTGTGGTTCTTTGGCCCTGCCTGAGCATTGGCCTTTTTAAACAGCTTTTTAGAACCGAACCAGGTTTTTTTAAGGAGACTTGAAGTGTTTTACTCACACTGGTGGTCCCCTTGTGCCCGTGCCCCTCGCAGCGCCCATCCAGGGCACTACGTTTTTACCCTAAACCTAACCTTAACCCCTAACCCTAACTTCTAACCCTAAACCTAACCTTAACCCCTAACCCTAACCTATCCCCCTAACCTGACCCTAATCATAAACTTAACCTTAAACCCCTAACCTATCCCCTTAACCCAAATCATAAACTTAAAACTCAACCTCAACCTTAACCTAGCTTTAACCCTTAACTACTTAACCCTAATCATAACCTAAACCCTAACCTCAATCCTAAACCCCTAACCTTAACCCCCTAAACCCTAACCCCTAACCCTAAACCCAACCGATCCCCCTAAACCTAACCTATAAACCTAAAGCCTCAACCCAACCTCAAACTCCTAACCCTTACCGACCCCCCTAAACCCTATCCCTAACTCCCTTAACCCTAAATCTTTAATTTGCCATCACCAATTACACCTACCCATGCCTTATATTCACCCCTAATCACAACCTCCCTCAAATGACCAATTATCAATTGACAAAATTAAATCCAATCCTAACCACGCTCACTTAATTTTAATTTTACCCTTCAACTCAATATACAGATACCCACCCACATAACTCCTCCCCAATCATTCAACTCAACCTCCATCACTTATTCAATTCTTTCTCAATAACTTCAATATCAAACCACACCCCTAAATACTACCCCAAATTCCAGCCCTATAATACATTGCTATTTCATTAATTTTCCCCCTTTAAAACGTTTACCAATCTACACAACTAATTATAATCATATTAGGAGGTTCAATTCCCACAATGGCATATCATCACCTGGTGTTAAAGAGGCTTTGAACCTCGTTATGATTATCTATTATTCTGTATGTTTTTTTGTTGTCTGTTCTTCTGCAGACTTTCAGTTATTAAAACCATTCAACTTTTAAAATCTAGCTCTAGCTCCTTATGGTGTAGTGGTGTTATTCAACTTAATTAAAACCATTCCTACTTTTTCAACTATTCCCACTACTTCAACATCTTCTTACTGATTTAAGCTATTTATCCAGTTTAGCTTTAGCATTTACATTTTTGTTTTTAATTTTCCACCTTTTTTACATTAGTGGTGTTACTCAACTCAATTAAAACCATTCCAACCTTTTTTAAAAGATAGACTGTAAATCACAACATTTCATTGAACAACTTCATTTTGAAGAAAGACACACAACACAACACTTGAGAAAGGTAGGTGTAATTTTCTTTTGTTAAATTAGGTAGAATATTTCATAACTTATACACAGAATTTTATCAATATTAAGGGTTAGCCAATATATATATATATATATATATATATATATATATATATATATATATATATATATATATATATATATATATACACACACACTTTTTGATGTCCTTAAGCTTTTTCAGGATAATAACTCATGAAATAGCAATCTTTGTTTTTGTGTAACCTAGCTTATGTCTAGCCTACTGTTTGTCTCCTTAGGTTATGTAACAAAAAGTTATAATATTAATGATACAGACTATTTTCTTCTAAATTAAGTTAATATTAACATGTAGGCTATCGACATTACATTAAACCTTAATAGAAAAATTGTTATACTAACTAATAGCTAACTGTAAATTATTCGAGACTGTCTTACACTAGGCTAACTTTGTTCTTAGGTTAAGGGAATAATTTGTTATTAGCCTACTGATATTTATTATAGAGACTATTTTATCTAAAAATAAGGGCTAATAGTATATGTAGCCTGTTAGCCTTGTTTTGTGCCCTTAAGCCTTATATGAAGAAAGTTCATGACACTAGCTAGTCTTTAGTCTAGCATTGTCTCAAATGAACCAGACTGCAGGGGGAAATTGTTGTCTATAGGCTGTTAAGGTTTAGTGTCTGCCGATAATTTGGCAGCATTAATTCAAATACATATTGGAAAAAATATGCAGGGGTGAGGTTTTGTGTGTGTGTGTGTTTTCTAATTTAGCTCTCTTTGTGTTCATTTTAGAATGGCACTTCTAAAGGTCCTATCCGAGCGCCCACAGACCCCTTATTCCCCGCCTCCTCCACTCCACGTCACTGTGGTGGCGATGAGGGACGAGAGGCGGGTGGTGTCGTGGGGTTTTGATGAGGAGAGTGGGGTTGCCAAGGCCTTGACAACGAAGCTCAACAGGCTTGTCATCCTTAGTGACAGGGGTGCAGCCTGATTAAAATAACCTTGTTTGAGGCTTTGGCAGGAAGAGTCAGCCAAGGCGGAGCATATATAATGCGTGGCTACTGCCTGCGTGGTGAGGGCCACCATTTGCCATTAATATTACTAAAGAAACTCAGTTCTTCAGGTCTGCCCCGGTGGAGGTGAGAGAGGAGCTGCGACCAAGAGCAGAACAACTTCTGTGCCCCACCTCAACAGAAACTGCAGTCAGGGACGGAAACAGTAAAGAGGGGTTCCTCACTTTACAGGGAGAGGTGGTGGAGGTAAGTTTGGAGAAAGAAATGATATTATGGGCTTGTTAGTACAACATGTCTATTTGACAATGATACATTGTATTGTTTTTAGATCTCTGCAGTTAAAATGGTGAAGGTGGGAAAGGATGCGGTGCCATTGAAGACTGTGGTGCAGGAGCAGGGAAGCTATTTAATGTCAGCTTGTGTTTGGACCGATGATTATGAACCTTTTCTGAACCATGTACTGCTACAGAGGACAGACAAACAGACACGGCCTACAGGACGTTTTTTGTAAAGGACAAAGCCCAGGTGTCCATCACTCTGTGGCGGGAGGCAGCCCTCTTCTCCTTTGATATAGGCGACGAGGCCAGGCTGACACACCTGAGGGACACCAGTCCTCGTCTGGCTGCCGTGTCCAGTCCACAAACTTTACACTTTGGGAGGTAGGTTTTATGATGGCGTTTCTATGATTTCATACATTATTTGATTGTTAATCTAAACATGAAAAACACACATAAACATGCAGCAGTATACACCTTAAAATCCAACAAAGTCATTTATAATAATTTACAAAATAATATTTAACAAACTTAAATAATTACCTGTAATCAGAAAAGAGCCATTAAGTATTCATTATTCTTATTATTATAGTCTTCTTATATGTATGTTTTAAGATTTTTAAGCTTGTTTAAATAATAGTGAAGTGAAAAATGTCAATTCATTTCAGCCATTGTGATCATCCTGTCCTTACATAATTCCACAAATATGTGTTTAAAGATGCCGGTGGTCTTCCCTGTCTGAACAAAGGTTTATTTCTTCCCTACAGGAGACCGACCTTTAGAGACTACTGAGATGGAGGGTAAAGAGGGAATGCTACAACTCCTGACTGAGGGGGAAAAGGTTTTCCACATTGAGGAGGACCTTTGGACCCCTCTTCAGAGGGAAATGGTTAAGCTGCCGTTTTATGTCCAGCTACATGGAAAGGGGAAGAGGGTCACTAAGGCCGAGGTAGTGAAGGGGGAGGAATAGATTAATTGTGTTGGGGGGGGAGGTGTTATGTGTTGTAAAGCCTTGTTGTGTTTTGTATGTATGGAGTTGTGTTTTTGAAAAGGTTTGCAACATGTTTTCATTGTATTTATAATATTCAGATATGTATGAATGCTGTTGGAACAGTAATTGCCACCATGTCATATAGAAAGGTTTTAACCAATAGGGGAGGGACAGAGAAAAGTAGGCAGTGCAAACTCCGCGAATGCCACTAGACTCCATGCTAATAATCAGTGCTTTTATCATTGGGTCAAGATTTCTTACAACTTCACCTTCTTCTGTTTAGAGCAGGGATGTAGTGGAGGCTAAACACACGTAAACGCCGTTTATGCACCTCTCAAAGTTCGGAAATGGCGTTTACTGTTGGATTTTATTATATTATTGCCTTAACTATAATCATTATAAAGAATGCTATTTTCCTCTAATGTATAAATGTGCATGTTACAATTGAACAGATGACACAAAACCAAGGTTTAACTATAAATCATATGATTGTTTAATGAATATGTTGTATGTAAGAAACTGAGGACATTACATTTGTTTTGCATGCCAATAGAGTGTTGCTGATCTTGCATCTTAGTCAGCACAAAGGAAGCTTGCAGTGCAGAGCACCCATCTGAACAGAAGGGGGCTTGCAGATGTTTCCTGTCTTGCTGATGAGCTATTGTTCAAGACAAGAAGTGTCAGTTAAAGAAAGGTCATAAGCTCCTGTATCTTGAGGAACCGAAAGCAGATGTTGCCTGATAAGGTGATAAACTTCCTGTTCTGTGTGTCTGAAAGAGAGAATAAAGACTGCAGCTGAGAAAGAGGAAAACAGACAAACCTTGGTGAGCATTGGAGATGTTACTCATACTCTGTGGCTTATTAAAGCTTTGTCTCTAGAATGTTCTAATATTAATAAAGTTCCTATATTCCAACTTTAGTTTGAGAATCCTTGTTCCTGGAAAAGAACATAGGGGCTGAATTTGGAGCCCGACTGAAGCCAGTCCTTCACCTTTTCAGATCCTCCATCTTGAAAGTGAACAATGATGAGACAGACCTAACCCGCTCCATCAAGACAAAAATCCTGAGCTATCTGGAGGAAAAATACAATGCCCCTCTGACATAAGATCTGCTTGATATGGTTTCTGAGCGTGTTTCACGGTTCAAGCTGAGTGACGTCAGCGAGGACAAGGTTGCACCAATTCATGCCACACTGACTTTCCGGACATTCACACCACCACCGACTGGAAGCTTCTCTCAGCTGCAAGGAGCGGCAAATCTGTCGGCGTCGCGTTTTGGGTGTTTGGAACGTGTTGAGTGTCAATCAGAAAGTTGAAATTTTTCAACTTTATGGTAAAAAGCTATGACGCGGTTCAGCAGCTAATGTCAGCCGCCAACTGGAATAAGAAACATACGATGTAAACTTTGGTTCCTACCTAAACATTCATTCTGAGGACAAGGTCATAATCGCCGTTGCTGGGTTACCTATTGTTTATGATACAAGGTTGTTTGTACATAGGCCAGAGCTTTGTTGCAGCTCAAGTCGGTGGTGGTGTGTACGTATGGTTTGGAAATGGTGAGGACTGCACCTGCTGCAGCCATGGCTGTAAGTAGTTATATTGATGTTAGATAGATACACCGAATGTATGATAAGTTAATGATTTTAAGTGGGTTAAAATGATATGAAATTCAGTGGTGTGTAACGTACTATCTGGAGATGAGTCTTGAATATGTTTATATTATAAGGCCTATTCATTATTCATATCACATGTACTACTCTCAAGGACATGGGCCCAGCTGATCCGTGGTGAGATTGCTGTGGATGATGCACCCACTACAAAAAAGAAAAAGAATTTGGGGAGTTTCTTCAAGGCTGCAGAGCGAGCCACACAAAGACTCGGTCCTTTCCAAGATTAACAAGCCACATCTTCTGAGCTACAGTCATACCTACAATCAGGTAACCTAGACAGTGAGAAGGACCCACTTGGCTGGTGGAGGGCACATCAGGGACTCTTCCCACGTCTCAAAACTAGCGAAGAAGTACTTATGCTACAAGTTTTCCCTCTGAGAGGGTGTTCAGCACAGGGGGCAATGTGGTGACATGCCTTTGGTCATTCCTCAAGCCAGAAAATGTTGACAGGCTAGTGTTTCTTTCCAAAAACTTGTTGTGGAGACTGTACAAAGTTATATTGTATGAAAACTGAACCAATATTGTTTAAAAGTTATCATTCAGAAATGAAGAACATTGAGACCGAGGAGAGCCGGACACTCCTTGTCTGGCCAGCAGGGTAAGATAAGATTCATTTGCAGCTGTGACTGCGTGAAGAAGGAGCTAATGTTTTTTATTAAACTTCAGTGAACTGTGTTAACCTTTAACTTGCTTAATACACCCAGTTTCTTTTTAACCAATAGTATGGCAGATATGATGTACTAACCCACTTTTATGTAGAACAATGATGTTTTAGCCCACATTTATGTTAAACAACTATATATATATATATATATATATATATATATATATATATATATATATATATATATACACACAAACACACATTTTAAGAGAGCTATAGTCTCCCGCTGTTTCCCGGTAACCTTGGATTTCGCCATTGAAATCCAAGTGCTGGGCGGGCTGTTGCCTAAAGCCAAAATGACGCCAGACTCCCGGGACAACTTGGGCGTTGACCCCGCCTCTAGCGATGGTCTACTCTATTTCGCCATGTTTATAGCCTCGCGTCGGCTGGGAGCTGCGTACCCCCTCCCGTCACCCATAGTATATCGCCGCGCCTTAAGAGGATGGAGAACGGCCCCTGCCTCCCAAGAATCAAGAATCACAAGAAGTCCTGATTGAGGAGTTGTTTTCATCCCCCGGTCCGACACTGTGACTGGCCTTCATTCGCAACCCTTCACTGAGAGACTTTGTCAGTTGGAATCTCTATATCACAAGAAGTACATTGGGAATCTCAATTCAATGGAATCGCTCTTGCCGTCCAGGAGGGGAATTAATCCCCCCCATATGCTTACAGCCCAACGTAACGTATTCGTGTTTTTTTATTTTTATTTAATAGCATCAACAAGTTTTTAAAGACTTTAAACATGTCAATAGTCAGCAGTAGGGTTTTTCTGCTGATCAGTAGTGAAAGTCTCTGTATTCGGGAGGTTGGGACTTCCATCATTTCAAGGATGACAACATTCCCTTTGTGCCATTTTCCACAGGCATCAGACTTCAGTTCAGGTCAACGCGCCATTGCCAAGGATGGCAATTTTTGGAGTCTGACGTTGAGAGTGAGCGCCTGTTGATCTCAAAACAGATGGCCATGTCGATAATCATTGCTTTGTATTTTTTAATAAGGTGTATGTCAGGTACCAGAGTGGCACCTTTGCCAGTGTTGAAGTGCTGTTCACTCAGTACCGTCCAGCCTTTAGCGGCCACTTCGAGTGTAAGAAACTCACATCTTGTTATGGTTCCTCATTCTTAGCCTTTTCAGTCTGGGGCATTGTCCCGAGATATGCCGACTGTGATCTTCGGAATGTATTTGGACATGTAGGTTATTGGCCGTATTATCAAAACAGCCGAGCAGGGAATGAAAGCTTCGGAAGACTCCTGAATGTTTTTCAGCTTTATTCCCCGTTGCAAGTCACAAAAGACAAGCCCGTGTCCGTGTGTAATTCTTTCCACTCAAGTCTTTGAAACTAAGACTGCCTTAAAAAGTTCTCAATTGGTTACATTCTCTTATGGAATATTTGTTTTTTATTGATCGTATATTTGGTGTTTTATTCACATACATTATGCAGGTACAATGCAAGTTTATATTTTGCTTCCTAAAATATATTTACTCAATGTAAAATAGCGCCCTGTTGAAGTCTTACATTTTCTTTGTTTTATTATTTATATTTATTCTTTAAAAGGAGATGCACTGGATTTTGATAAATAAGAGGACCTATTTTATTTGATGCATATATGTGTATATCAGCAGGAATGTAGCACAATATGGATGTGAAAACAGTTATAATCATGTGACAATACATTTTTTTTGGGTTAAAAATCAACAAATAATCGTGATATTAATCGTGATCTTAATATTGATCAAAATAATTTATTTTAATGATTATCATTTTGGCCATAATCGTGGAGCCCTAATCAGCATATAACAACATTGGATGCCAGTATCTCCCAGAGTGATACCAGGGGATGTAGAAAGTTCCAGATGTTTTGCCAGTTCATTTATATAAATGTTGAACAGAGTCAGGGACAGGCAGCACCCCCGTTCCACTCCACGTTCTTGGGCAAAGAAATGTTTTTGTTGGTGGCCAATTTTACCTGAACATTTGCTGTTTGTATACATAGATTTTATTTCTCTCTAGACAGAAGTGAAAATCTCTTTCCTCCAGCTGGAGGACCTCAACTCTCGCCTTTTCTCTCTCTTCCTCCTTTAGACAAAGGATTCACCTCTTTATTGGGTTCAGCGGCATACAGTAGGGGAGGAAGAGAGGAGACTTAATGTTCAACAACCTTTTTCTTCCCATGATGAAGACAAGATGATGACGAGACTGCACCAATGTCCAAATACGCTGACTAAGACTACATTAACATGCATTATTGTTGACGAAAAAGACTGGACTAAAAGGTTTTGCATAAAATAAAAACTAAGATTAAGGCTGAAACTCATTTCCCTATCTTCCCCCTTTCCCTTAGTTTAGCCCGAGAGTAAGGGCTGTCCCAATGCTCATTTAGGCTAGATGGGGTAGATACCTCTTAGTTTTAAGCAAACTCATTATGGTATGTTGCTGTGTTTAATGTTCTATCCTATCTGGTATTTTGGCTACCCTGTGTATTTAGTCTTTGTATTCCCCTTGTCCTTGGTCATTTCCTTGTGTGTTTGTCTCCTGTTGCTGTCAGTGTGCTTAGCGTTTTGACTCTTCCCCTGGGCGTTTTCTCCGTGTCTGGTTTCCAGTTTTTCCTTTCTCTTTATGGATTTTTTGAGTTATTGGATGTTGGACTTTGCTTTTTGTCATTAAATCCTCAACAAACACTGCCTTCCTGCCTATCTCTGTGTTTAAGTCCTGTACAACGTGACAGAAGGATCTGACACAGGACAAGGGGAAGACAAAGACTAAATCCACCGGGTAACGAGGTAACACAAGGCAGGTGGCACAAGGGCTGGAATACAGGTGATCAACATCAGGCAATCACAAGGGCGGGAAAACACAGGAAGTAGGACTAGACAAGACAGCACAGAAAAGCAGACTATCACAATAAAACAGGAAACAGAACATATTCAAGACAATCCCAAAGAGACAAGACATAAAACCAAGACACCAGATAAGAATAGAACATTAAACAAAGCAAAATATCGAAACCACAACAGTTGTAAGCTTCCTTGAAAGTAAGGGGTACCCAGAATACACTACCTGACCAGAGAGACCCATAAATATATTTTTGTCTTAAATAATTGATTTAAAAATTCCGACAGTCTTGTTTTGTACCCTATACAGTCCTGTACATATATACTTGCAATTGTAACCAGGTTCTAATCAGCCTCCAACAATACCAGCGAAAAAAAACACCTCAAGGTCTGGAATCACTACTTAAATCCTTTTAGAAATGTCCTGGGTCGAGGGATAAAGATAAGACAGATATTAAATGCACTGACACTTAATAACTAATTAGTCTTTGGCTGCAGATGATTATTGACTTCACACAGAGAAATGAAAGCACAACGCACTGTAACAAAAAATAATATTATTGCAAAGGTCCAACATTGAATGTAACACTTCCATTTACTAACCCAAAATGTTATGTAATAATAATATATGTTCTTGCCAGAAAAGGAAAAAAAACTACATGTTTAAGTTTTGCTGCAGCAATATTCCCTTCAATTTAGTTGTGCACAACCCAGTACCTGTTCAACCTCAGTTTAAAAAGAAAATAGTATCCGACATGATCCTCCAACTCCACAGGAGGGAAAGACCTCACTGATAAGATAGTGGAAATGGAGTACCAAACTCAGACCTGAAGTTCAGAGTCCAGCCCGCTGTCCACCACGCTCTCTCCTGCTATGGCCGCCAGAGAGGAAACACCGCTCCTCCGTCACACCCGCGCTGTCCCTCTCCCAGTCCGCCACCAGTCCCCCACGACAGCTATGTTAACAGAAAAGGTTTTCAGGCGCCACCATCAAAAGGAAGAACAAAATAATTCACTGTTCAGGATATTATTTTCTTTTTCTTTCAGAGCTACGCGTTTGCTGTTTCTCCCTCTGCAACAAGTTGAGAAAAGAACAGCAGCCACCTAGTGGGCATTACCGCAAAAGGTTTACCACTGCTGAAAAGTGTTGAGAATTAAAATTACTCAATGAACACAAAGTGGCATAACCTGAACTACAGGTGTCTGATTAATAAGTGAAAATAAGAAACTCATACTTTGTGTTATTGATCACACTATCACATTATCCCTACTTAAGTTTTAAAGAAAACCATCAGATTTAGGGTGGGTTACATTGTGATATATACAGAAATTTGGAAGCACAGGGCTTTTATTTCCAATTTAAATCAGTTAAATTTCATACAGAGGATGAGTGTCCTGACTTGGAACTGGCAGACAATTCCAATAAGGAAGATTTTGAGGAGCAAGAGTTACTTCCTTCCGACCCTGTCCCTGGGCCCCACAACGCCTCCTCTTCCACTGAGCTGACCGGCAGTATGGTTACTGCCTGTCAACCACTTGCAGTGTATAGTCCCCGTGACACAACGGACAATACAAGGGTTAAAGACTTTCAGAAGTTTTGTCTGGGATCACGGATAGGAAAAAAGGATGCAGAGAATGCGCAGCAGTCGTCCAACCGCTGTCTTTGGTTTGGCCTCTACATGGCTGCTGGCATGCCTACCGATGCCATCACCAAGACCTAAGGTTCCTGACCCAAATAGACAAGTTACGGGGGTCAGTATTTTTCATCTCTTTTTTCTTGACCTAAAAAAAACTATTTTCAGAGTTAACCACGCACAAAATACTTACAACTACAATATAAATGGAAATTATTATTATTTATCTACCAAGTTTTTTAATAGATGAGAATTGAGAAGTTGGAACATGGAATGTGGTGGAACTGGGAGTCAGATTTACTCACTTGTAACTTGTTACCATTTCCCACAGTTGGACAGCGTACCTCTACAATAGAACTATAAATGGCAACAACTCTGATTTTACAACTAAAACCCGCACCATACACAAAATGATTAAAGCTGCCCACCGCCTCAGTAATTTTTCATCTGACAGGGCATCCAGTGCCATCACCAAGATTACCAAAACCTTACAAGAAGCCATAAAACCGGCAGACCCCAAACCCAGTACAGGGGCATTGATTGCTGGCAGTGCAGCACAGTGGGAATACACAACCATCCTCATTCTCAGAGACCATTACAAAGACAGTTTGGACAACAATATCCAGATTTTGCTACAATTAGCAGACTGAGTCTGGAAAAGAAACTTTGCCATCACAGCCACCTGGGCACACAGGCATTATTATTAGGAAACTGACTCAGCAAACGTTAGATTCTGTTTATGCTAGGATAGTGGAAGCTACCCAATCCAACCCACGCACCCTAACACAGACAGTAGCACAGACACAGACATCAATGCCTACAGACCTGTCTCAGCCACACCTGAACCAGACCAGTCTACACAGACACAACTACAGCAAGGAACAACACAGAGGCAGAACACCGAGGGGGACACACCTCAGACCATTGTGGAGATTCATCCAGCTCCTCGAGAACCGGCAGTGCACACCCCACTCACAACAGAGGAGATTCAACAGGACCAGCTTTAGGGGGGGGGAGTGACCTCTTCATTTCTCCACCTTCAACCCCTCTCTCACCCATTCTCCCTGCTCCCACCTCCTCTCTCATCTAGCAACCTTTCCCCCTCTCCCCTACCCCCTACTTGTCTACCCTCTCTTTCTCCTCCCTTTTCTCATCCAGATTGCTCTCCAGTCATTCCCCAGATAGCAAACGATTGCGGGCCACTTCAGGCAATGATGCGGCACTCCCGGCATACTTGCGGCCCTGACAAACTGAATGTGAGCCTAAAGTGGCCCACATGTGATGTAGCAAATGTGGACCAAATAGTTAAAACAACTATGGGCCACTTTTGGGAAATTTATGGCAAAGCCGGCACTGGTCTATCAAGGTTTGAGCCTAACGTGGCCCACATTTGACATTGCATGTGTGGCCCTAATATAATAAAACAGACGTGGGCCACTTTAGGTAAAGGTCAGGCACAATCCGTACTGGCTCATCTGGATGTGAACCTAATGTGACCCACATGTGGTGTAGCAAATGTGGGCCAAATAGTTTACAACAATTATGGGCCAGTTTCGGGAAAATTATGGCAAAGCCAGCACTGGCCAGTCAAGTTGTGAGCCTAATGTGGCCCACATTTGACATTGCATGTGTGGCCCTAATATGGTAAAACAGACGTGGGCCACTTTAGGTAAAGGTCAGGCACAATCCGTACTGGCTAATCTGGATGTCAACCTAATGTGGCCCATGTGTGATGTGCAAAATGTGGGCCATATAATTAACAACAATTATGGGCCACATTTGGTAAATGTATGTCAAAGCCAGCACTGGACAGTCAAGGTGTGAGCCTAATGTGGCCCACATTAGACAATACATGTGTTGAAGGTAGATGTTACCAGTAGTCTCAGTGTGGTGAGGATCCGGAAGGACGAATCAAACTTTGATTTGAGGTTTAAGATGGGGGTTTTATTAATCCCAAATAAGGCCCAAAGGCAAGATACAGAAATACAAAAATAATAAAAATCAAAGACTTTCAAAACTGAAAAAGAAATAGACTTGAGAGTCAAAACAATATAAGTAAAATACTAAACTAAAGAACAAGTGTTCATAAATTGCCTTTTGACTGCAATTAACCTGGCTCACTAGTCTTACGTCTTCCTACATCCAGCCTCCCTCGTAACTGAAACCTCCCTCTCAAATATCCTGATAGCGCACCCCAGAAATGGACTAAACCATTCTTACTAATGCAGCAGGGGTGGCTCAGGCGGGAAGTATACAAAAAGGCTCTAGGACAGCCAAAACACTACTCTACATAACGAGATACTCGTAATAATATAAATACAACCCAAATAGGTGTAACCGCCCTACAAGATATCTCAAATTACCATATTAACGGTTTATCGTTTTAATCGGATCGCTTCCGGTAAACCCCAGAAATCCGACAATAAATCCCGGAAATAAAGACACCGGTGAACACGGCAAACTCCCCTTTTACCATCACATCAAAAGACGCAGGTAAGATGACACAAACATGCTGGAATGAATGATCTGTATTACCTTTTAAAATAACAGATGTCAGATTAACAAACAACTGATAGTTGTGTGGTTATTATAACTAAGGAATGTTTAGTGAAATACGATGGTAATGATGAACAATGGTTGAAGATGATTAACTGATTGGTGGAGTAATGTATTTAGCGTTGCATGCATATCAACGTAGCTTCAGCTGTTATTTATGTGCACTAGAAAACTACGTGATTACTGTAGGGCTATGGAAATGAATGGAGTAACGGAGAAACTTAAACACAACGAAGGTAACTAAACAAACACGTGTCACACACTAGCATGTCACAACGGGAGTCTTTTAAAGTCAGTGTACGGTGACGGTCGCAATGCGCCCTGTCACAACATGTGTGGCCCTAATGTGGTAAAACAGACATGGGCCACTTTAGGTAAAGGTCACGTACTGGCTATTCTCAATGTGAGCCTAAGGTGGCCCACATGTGATGTAGCAAAAGTGGCCCAAATAGTTAACAATTTGGGTCACTTTTGGCTTATATATGGCACAGCCAGCACCAGCTAATCAAGAAGTGAGCCTAATGTGGCCCACATTTGGCATTTCATGCATTGCCCTAATTTGGTAAAACAGACATGGGCCACTTTAGGTAATTATGTGGCACAATTTTCACTGGCTAATCTGGATGTGAGCCTAAAGTGGGCCACATATGTTATGGCAAATATGGACCAAATATTGCTAAATAGTATTGTGCCATTTTAGGTAAAGATTCAGTACAGAAAGCACTGACTTTTTTTTAACATTTATTTATTCATGGAAGGTCACTGAGCATTCGCAGGAAGGCCTTCACACAGTTACACATTCACACCTGGAAGCTGCTCAGTTGAGCAGCTGCCGTAAACCAAAAGTGACCCATGTACTGTGCAGAAGTCTTAAGCATGGAAAAGTGTTGTCAAGTGCTTTCAAAAATAGACATATGATACTTATCAATAAACAAAATACAAAGTGAGTGAAGAAAATTCTAAATCAATCAATATTTGGTGGAGTGCAAGAAATTACAAGTTTATCTTGTTCTCGTGCATCATGTGTCATGACCCAATTTATCATCCCTAATCTGAGCCCTTATGTCCCCAATTTTCAACACAAAGTGACACACTTGTCAGGGACACAGGGTGGATGTGCCACAGTGGGAATTAAACCCATGCAGGTCTCTCACACCAAAGACTTATCCACTGCACCACCACCACCACCAGTTGAATAAATGATTTGCTCAAATTAACAGTGATTAGATGGAGAAGGACTCAAGTAATTTTGTTCTTCCAAAATGCTTTTTCAGCCCACTGTTAATATTAAAAGGAACATGAAGGAACAATATGGTTTGCTATTACATGTCCCATATTAGCAAACCTGTTGACAACAAAAATAATGTTTTGATGCAAGCAAAGAAGCAACAATCAAGCATCAACCCAGAACAGTCGGAAGCCATCGGTCTCTAAGTTGCACAATAAAGAGTTTCATTTGGTGCTTCTAAATGGCATATTGTTTTTATGTGTATGGTGTACAGCACAACTGCAGATTGCTACAGTTGACTATGTTTTGTATTGTGTAAATGAAGTGTCTGAGCGAGCGCATTTAAGTTCAAATGTGCTGTATGTTTGTCTTTTGGCTGAGATCATTTTGAGTTGCTATATGTGCAAAACTTGCACGTTTCTTCTTGGGAAAATATAATGAGCCAAACTGGGGGTGACATTAAAAAACTAATAAATAAAAACAGTTTTGGCTGAAAATGGTCATTTTCAACTACTCTTTACTGACTAGCAACACCATCAGCACATGGGGAATTAATCCCATCTTTTCACTAGGCTGAATACGTGAGAAATAGGAAAACCTACTTTGAATAGGCTTTATCTTTTTAGTGACAGAAAAGATATTTCTCTTGTTCCGCTCAAATTCAATATTTTCAACATGCCTGATGAGGATGTAGTTTGAGATCTTAAGGTCCTGTGATGAGTGAGCAAGCGTAAATTCAAGTTGGAGTTTTCCCATTAACGAGGCCTTTTGAACACAACACGTTCGGTTTGAACGCAGCCGTTATTGCGAGAAAAAGGCGCCCAAAGATCGCGGTCAGAGATCGGGGGAAAACGGTTGGTGCATAAAGTCACAGTTTTTAATGTAATGTTTCTCTGGCAATTGATACATTTAGCTATTCTGGTTATTCCTACTTTGCATGGTATTGGTCTTAAAGTTAGCTAATGGTAAGTCAGCAAATTGTGTACCGTATTTAAGAACTTATTTTGCAGTTCAAGGGCAACTCTTGTTAACTTTGGTATTTCACGGCAAATGTTTAGAAATAAAAATAAATAAATGTATGCTTTGTCTTCGCACAAGAATTAATGCTTAAGTGAAACTTGAGTTAGCTAACGTTAGCTAGCTAATGGTTGTAACTCAACTTAATGTTAGCTAACGTTACCAGAACATTAACCATTCATGCAGTAACATAAAATGCAAATTCAATGCATTAATATTAACATTACGTTAACGTTACAAGTTCAGGCATAAGGCTGTACAAGCACGTTAACGTAATTTTACGACAACAATTTCTGTGTTTTTTTCCCCGGGCAACATTGCTATGATTAGCTGTTAGCTACAGAGCAGCGCTCCTTGTCTTGATGAGTTCAGTGTTAGCTAGCAATGGCTAGACATTAAGAGACAAGCTGCTTTCATGGGACGGACCGTGAGATAACTATATTTCTGGCAAATGCAAAGGCATTTGTGATGTAACTTAACCTCGGGATAAATATTTCACAAGAAGAAGAAAACACGTAGCTGTGTTTAGAAAGACAGCATCAATTTTCCAGAGTTGACAACATAAACGTTATGTTGTTTAAATTTATATATGATACTCTAACGTCCCAGTCCCGTGAATGCAGCATGTAGCTAGTATCGAAACTGAAAAACTGAAAATCTGGCAGGCAGCCGTCTCTTCACGGTGTAACGTTAAGCTGACACCTTTCAAAATGTTGCACGCACGCATGACTGTTTTGTAAGTAAGTTTCAACTCATCTCACTGTTATGTAGACTGACTGTAATAAATAAATAAATAAATAAGGCACTTAACATTAACAGTCAACGTTAAGTCCGTTATTTGCACTTCTGCAATAATGCATGTACAGTGAACCCTCGTTTTTCACGGGGGTTACGTTCCAAAAAGAACCCGCGATAGGTGAAATCCGTGAAGTAGTAACCTTTATTTTTTTTACCATTATTAAACGATGAAATACTCCATTATACACTGAAACCAAAGAACAAAACCTTTTAACAGGCCCAAGCATTTGTTTAACAAATCAAAGTACTGTATAAACGTTTTTTTTACAAATAACTACTGTAAAATAATAATTTTAATCATCAATACAAACTGAAGGCTTCAAATTGCGGAGATCAGCAACGCCCCGACCCCCCGCGGTAGGAAAAATCGTGACTCAGGTGTATTTCCCTGCTCTTCTGACTGAGCCGCTGCATCCCGACTCCGCTCTGTAGCGTTTTTTTCTTCTAAAGCCCGCGGTGCAGGTGTGTTTTTTCAAGAGAAGACCATAGTTATCGGTAGTTGTTGTCGCTCTTTTTTCTTCTGGGCAAAAAGATTCTTATAAACCGACATGCCACCATTGATTATGTTTGCAGAATGCAGAACACAACGCACAATGCTAATCCGTGAAGCAGCGAGACCGTGAAAGGTGAACCGCGATACAGCGAGGGTTCACCTGCCAATTCAAAGATTTTATGAGATGATCAGTATAACATTTTCCTTCACCAAAACTCTGTTCTGTGTTATGATGTTTTGGATCATAATACTGTTACATACTGTTACAGAAATTTGTGGGCGTGAAATACAGGGTGGCAGGTGCACTATCACCATTAAGGTAAGCTGCTTCCATCTGATATACTTGCTGCTATTTGAAATATGTATCAATGTAAAATGTTGTTTCTTCTTTGTATTGCAGAGCTGTTGACAACCTACAGGTTGGCTAAATATCTAACAGAACTTGGTGTGATTGCTGTGTCATGGAGAGGGAAAAGTGGAATATTGCTCGCAGCAACTTAAGGAAAAGGGCTGTTAAAAGATTAAACCAGTTGTTTGAATCGTTCAATGACCAGGATAATAGTGTTGAGGAAAATTCTGAGGAGAACTATAGTGGAGCAGTCGCTTCAAGCTCTGATTTGCCACCAAACTGTGGATCAGAGAGCAATGGAGAAAGTTGTGACGAAGATATCCATGTTGATGGAAGGGGGGAGGTTCCCAAAGATGATTTGGCAGGTTCTTTGAGAGACTGGGCAACACATTTTGGCATTTCATTGATTGCTTTATCTGCCCTTTTGTCTATACTGAAAGTCCATTACCCCTCTTTGCCATAAAATGCTAGAACTTTACTCAAAACACAGACTTGCCATAGTGTTACTTCCTTGGCAGGTGGATCATTCCATTATTTTGGTATACAGAACATGTTCAGCCGAACATTTCAGAAGCTTACATCATTTATCCCGAATCATCACAATTTCAAATTACAAAAGTTCAGCTGTACAGTTCTGGCCAATTTTGGGGATGCTCCAAGGGTATAGTAGAATACCTGTATTGATTGCTCTTTTCTGTGGAAAGTCAAAACCTCAGTCATTGTCAGAATATTTGAAGGATCTGATCAGCGAGTTGAAATCCATGAGCAGTGGATTTATTATTAATGGTAAGACATACTTCTTGACTGTGTGCTCAGTAATCTGTGATGCTCCTGCAAGGGCCTTTGTCAAGGGTATTAAGTCGCATAATGGATACAGTGGCTGTGATAAATGTGTACAGTCAGGTATTTACATGAATAACCGCATGATATTCCCCGAACTTAATGCTAGAGCAAGAACTGATGTATCTTTTACAAATGCAGAGGATGAAGACCACCATGTAACACATTCCCCATTCTGTGATACTTCTGTTCCTATGGTCAGTGGATTTCCACACGACTATATGCATTTAGTTTGCTTAGGTGTGGTGCGTCGTCTGCTTGATTTGTGGATAGGCACATGCGGCAAGGATTTCATTCCCGTATTTCATCCAGGCAAGTCTCTCTCATTTCAGGCAAATTGCTCGCTCTCAGATGTTATATACCCTCAGAATTTGCTAGAAGGCCTAGGGCACTTGAAGAGAGGTTACGGTGGAAGGCAACAGAACTTAGGCAGTTTTTACTTTACACTGGTCCAGTAGTTTTGAGGGATGTGCTGGCTACTGAGGTTTATCAAAATGTTATGTTGTTGTCTGTGAGTATACATTTTAGCAAGTCCAACATATTGTTTGATGTTAAATGACTTTGCCAACACACTACTTACATCATTTGTGAAGCATTTTGGGGAACGCTATTGTTTTATGAAATCTTTATACAGGTTCGGGAGTGGTCGGCCACAAAACACACAAACACCGTATCTGCTAGAATAAATGAGTCTTTTTATTCCGCCACAGAATACAGCAAAGCAACAAGCTTTCAAAATATTCCAAGCACTGTACCTGCTAGAATAAATATGTCTTTTTATTCCGCCACAGAATACAGCAAAGCAACAAGCTTTCAAAATATCCCAAACGCTATACCTGCTAGAATAAATGTGTCTTTTTACTCCCCGCAGCATACAGCAAAACAAGCAAGCTTTCAAAGCTTTCAACACGTGATGCTAATGACACCTATCATCAGAGCTCTTACCGTGACACAGGACTGGAGAGCCGGCAGCCGGGCAGAGCAGCATCAACGTAGCTGGGCGTCCGTACGCGACCCGCAGCAGACTCTGTCCGGCCTAGGGATTTCTCCGTCTTTTATTTTCTTAGCAAGCAAAGGATAGTGGGCGAGCAAGGAGGGCCAGTCCCTGCTCTCAGCCTTTCCCTTGATAAGTTCGGCTTTCTGTTTGGAAAACATATTTTCCAAACAGAAAAGCCGCTCTCAAAACATGAGCTCGATACGTGACCAAAACAAGTTATACAAGTGCTAAATATACCAAAACAAGTTATACAAGATGCGGAATAAAAAGACTAATAAAACAATAGTAAAATAATGGTTATACAAGTGCTAAATGAAAAGACTAAATAATGGTTATACAAGTGGACTAATAAAAACAAGTTATACAAGTGGTCTAATCAAAGTGTTTTAGAGTGTTGTCAAGAAGCATAACAAAACATTTTAACATTTTCACATCACACACTGGGCTCCTCTCTCCTCTATCTTTCTATCTTTCCATTTGTGTGCATCCATGTCCCAGAAATGCTTGTTACGAACCTAGCTCTGGGGAGTCATTCCCCGGAGTCCTTATGTTCTTTATCGCCCAGCATGTTTCCTCGGATCAGGGAGGCTCCAAAATCAGGGTAGCAGCTGTCGCCATGGTCCCGCTACACGTCCTGCGATGCCCTGTTACATCCTGCTGTTCCCTGCTCCGTCCTGCTGTGCCTTGTAACGCCGCACAGTGTCCTGCTATGCCATGAACTACTACAAAGAACTACTACAAACTATTATTTTTTGTGACTGTTATTGCCACTCTTCATTCTAACCCCAACCGGTTGTCAGATACCGCTTACCAAGAGCCTGGGTCTGGGTCTGTCCGAGGTTTCTGCCTAAAAGGAAGTTTTTCCTCGCCACTGTCACACTGTTGCTTGCTCTGGAGGGAACTACAAGAACTGTTGGGTCCTTGTAAATTCTGGAGTGTAGTCTAGACCTACTCTATCTGGTCCAGACCTACTCTGTCTGTAAAGTGTCTCGAGATAACTCTTGTTATGAATTGATACTATAAATAAAAGAATTGAAATTGAATGAATGCATATTACAAATAACCAAAGTTAAAAAAAACACATTTTATTTTATTTTTCCTTAACCAGAGAATGTTAACATATGTTTTGACTTTCTCAGACTGAAGCAGTGATTTGTTATGGTTGAAATAGGGATAGGACCCAAATGCAGAGATAGGGATGGCAGGCAGGAGGGAGCTTCAAAAGGGCTTTATTCAACTGTTCAAACAAAACACAGGGAACAAAAACGGCAAAATCCAAAACCCAAAGACAAAACTAAAGCAGGGCAAACCACACAGGGAAAAACTCACGGGGAACATCAGGAACAAGGCAGGAACTTAGACACAACCACATCGACGAGACATACAAACTAGAATGATCTGACAAGAGACAAAGGAAACACAGGGGTTAAATACAAGAGGTAATGAGGTAATGGGGAACAGGTGAGACGTCAGGTGAATCACATTAGGGCGGGGCAGGACAATCAGACAAACAAAGCAAAGCCAAACAAGACAAGACAGGAAACAAGACTATCACAATAAAACAGGAAGTAGAAAAGACAGAAGGGAACACAAGACAGGACCAGCAACATAAGACCAGGGAAAAGACCAAGGCAAAAACACAAAAAAGCAAAGAAAGGAAAAATAATCCCAACAAAAACCCCAAACCATAACATGATTAAGGAAAAGATGAAGAAAAAGCTCTTTGAAATGTGTCTGTTACCTCTGATTATTGCATATTTTGAAAAAACAACATCATTAATTCCACTCAGAGGTAAGAACCATTACTTTATATTTTTCACTCAATCTGGGAACTTCACCACATGTGTTGGATGTAGAGCTTAAAGCCAGCTTCTGCCATGAGTCTAACAGAATAACACTGTTCACTATTAATTTAAGAACAGTTATTAAGTCATGTTGTTTTAAAAAGAATAAAAACCTGACTCAACTTCACTTGTCACAAATGTCAAGAACTCAAGTTTAATTATGAAAGAAATGACAAAGCAATGAATTTAAAACCTACCAGTGTTAGTATATATTGCAGTCTTTTAATGTTTGATGTGTGTTGTGTTCTGTTTCAAAGCCAGTCGAGGTCCAGTCCTTCCCCGGAAAAAGCCTTTCTCTGCACACCATAGTCAAATAAGAGTTTTTCATTCACCTTTATGTCTCTTGTGGTGAAGAACAGAATGACATCCATAATACTGCCACTGTTCTCGATGGCAAAGTATCAAGTTGGCCGGTTTAGAGAATGGTTAATCTGTCCGGTGACAGTGGCTACGGCTGGCCTTGGCATCAATGCACTTTGGCCCCCCTTTGAATCTTTAAAAAGAAGAACATGAAGTCCATCTCTCCTTCTT
>JABXJD010000442.1:0-2500 GCA_013375575.1 Percina caprodes
ACCTACCCTCACACGTACCCGCTCCCCTACCTACCCTCAGACGTACCCCGCTCCCTCTACCTACCCTCACACGTACTCCCGCTCCCTCTACCTACCCTCACACGTACCCGCTCCTCTACCTACCCTCAGACGTACCCGCTCCTCTCACCTACCCTCACGACTCCCGCTCCCCCACCTACCCTCAGACGACCCCGCTCCCTCTACCTACCCTCAGACGTACTCCCCGCTCCCCTCTACCTACCCTCAGACGTACCCCGCTCCTCTACCTACCCTCAGACGTACTCCCGCTCCCTCTACCTACCCTCAGACGCACCCCGCTCCCCTCACCTACCCTCAGACGTACCCCGCTCCCTCTACCCACCCTCAGACAGACCCCCTCCCCCTCTACCTACCCTCAGACGTACCCCGCTCCCCTCTACCTACCCTCAGACGTACCCCGCTCCCCTCTACCTACCCTCAGACATACCCCGCTCCCCTCTACCTACCCTCAGACGTACCCCGCACCCGGACCCAGCCCACAGTCTGTGTTACAGGTGATATCAGCGATGTTGGTGGTTTTCATTTCATTCATTTCAATTTACTAATTCATGTGCAATTTATTGTATAATACAGTTTGCTATATCTTATATACTTATCTCTGTACACGTATCTATCTTTGCTGTTGCAAACCACAATTTCCCCACTGTGGGGAAATAAAGGTTTTCTTATCTTATCTTACTTCTTGTTGACGTTCAAAGTATTTTCAACCAAAAACGAGACTAGCTCTTTTCTCCTCCCTCTCCCCTCCTTTCTCCCCTCCCTTTCTCCCCTCCCTTCCTTGCTTCCACGCACTAATACTGTATGTCTTTCTTTAACACACAGGTGTCCGATCATACCCAGTATTACCCGATACGCCAGTTTGGTTATTGGAATCAGTATCATGAAGGAACCAGGTCTAGCACCAGCACATGCTTTCTCTCACTAGCAGTTGCGGGGGAGCCTTTGAGCAAAGCAATGGGCTCCAAATTACACCAATGAAAGCTTGTCAGGGCCGTGTTCTTGCATTGCTCCCAGGTGAGCATGTTCAACAATATGAATGTGAAGCAGGTTGTTGCGGTGAACAAGCACGCTCAGCATAAAGAGCGTAGCGTCCCAGGGAAAATAATAAAGGTTGCAGGTGAATGTTAACTCCACTGACACATGCACAATTTACAGGACAAAAGTGTCGCAATGCTACGAATCTGAAAGTAATTCCTTGGAACAGTCAACAGCATCAGGTCAGATACATAATTTTCAGGTAGAAATCTCCACTGAGTTTGTTACAGTTGTTGTTGAGCCGTTCTGCTCTCAGGAAAGCAACCTGCAGCTGTTCCACTGCAACGTGTAGAAATGATGCGCCCGGATGAGCCTCGCTTACACGTTTACGGTAGATTAATGCACCTCATAACTGTCAAAATAAATCTCAACGAGCACAGGGAAGCCTGTGAATCACGGCTCATTTCACCCTCGTCTCAGAGAGAAATAAATTGCTCTGGAGTGCAGAAGATAAGAAATGTTTCTTGGGTCAGCATGACAGATGACTGTGGAGTCTCTGAAGCAGGGTGCTGTATTCCTGTTGAAATCTTATTTATGGTACGACTGGAGCCAAACTACACCTCCCGATTCGTCTTCATTAGGCTAAATTCCTTAAATGTTTAACTCCGTATGTCTCCGCGAATGGCCGGGTATCGCCAATGATTTCCTGAGAGAAGCTCTGCTGGAAATTGTACAAAACATCCCTCAGATATGTTGAGATAATTCACCAGAACACGGCCTGAAATCATATTAGTTTAGGGTTGTTATAACCGGAACTGCGCTATAGAAACGTTAATGACATCGTCTCAGGTCCCTGAACAGAGTTAACAATCGTACGGTGACAGATCAGCAAATATCGTATCATTGTCCAAAAGAATCTATATGATATCTTATCTTAATAAAACTTATTTACTCCAAAGCATTCTTAACCCTTGTGTTGTCCTCCAAGGCTTAAAAAAACGGACAAAAATTGACATTTTTGTCCCTTTTTCAGACTTTAAGTTTTCATCAACACCACCTTACTAGTTACTTTCTGGAATTCATGGTCAATAACCCAGAAATGATGACTCATTTTGACTAATAGATAATAGAATGAATTTGCAAAGAGTGTTGTAAGGAATCCAATTCATTTGTTTATGGATATTTGGTTAAAAATAAACCCATATTTCCATTTTTAACCCTTGTATCGTATTCGGGTCAAATTGACCCATTTCAAATTTTTAGAAGAAGAAAAAAATGGTACAATTACATGTTTTCTACCTGAAAATCAGCATGTTACCTTATTTCCTGTGATAAACATGTATTCCTGACTCAATTCAGAACATTATTCTTGAGATAATGGAGATAAAGACAATATTTGGTAATAGATTATGAAGGAAAATCTTATTTCAGAACTGTTTTTAAACCCCCAAATAAGTCCCGTTTGACCCGAGGGACACGAGAAGGT
>JABXJD010000442.1:25000-60000 GCA_013375575.1 Percina caprodes
GCCGAGACCACGGAGCCGAGACCACGGAGCCGAGACCACGGAGCCGAGACCACGGAGCCGAGACCACGGAGCCGAGACCACGGAGCCGAGACTACGGAGCCGAGACCACGGAGCCGAGACCACGGAGCCGAGACCACGGAGCCAAGACTACGGAGCCGAGACACCGTCACTGCGTCAGGAGCTCAGCGCCGCCCGAGGCGACTGTGATTGGCGACACTTGAGAAACACGGCTTTAAAAGAAATGCTAACAACCCAACTCCTATCCCAGAATGCATCTGTGGTGTAGCCAGACCTTACTGCACAGCACTGAGGAGATAGAGCCACCTGTGAGACTAGGTGACCGCTAAAACACAGATTTAATAATAACCCCGTAAAGTCTGATGCTGCCGATCCAGCCCTAGTTACACCAACATGCTGTTGTGACCTTTGGTCAGGTGCCTTTGGCGTTTGTTAACACAAAAAGTCTCCTTTAGCGTCATATTTAGCCGCTCTGGGTCGGGACGTACGTTTGACTGACATGCAGCACATGTACAGGTTCACGTACAGTTACAACATGTACGTTTCAGTGACACGCGGGACCAGAACAGGACACAAACCCCGGTCTCCTGGGTTAAAGTCCTGTGTATGTTTGACCCATCCGACCTTCTCTCAACCTTCCAAGGACATTTGGTGCTCTTATACTTCCTCACCTTACTTATTTTACAAGTTGGGATTGAGAACCGGCGGGTTACACGGCTTCAATCCCACGTGAGAAAATCAGTAATTGCATGAAACCTCAGACAGGCTTGAAATGACCCCAGGACTTCGGAGTTAAGTTAGACATTGAGGTTTTTTTTTCAACTAGGAGGGAGAGAAAATTCCTGACAGGGTTGTAAAGATTCTGCTGTCTGGAGGAGGAAGAAAATACCAATCACCAAACCTCTCCTGGCAAAGCCGGGTGCTGCCGAGAGAAGAATATCAAAAAGGAGTCAGGCTGTTGTTGCATTGTAAGTGATGAGGCGAAGAAGAAGTTCTGTTGCAGATGTTACGTATTTTTCCCTTTCACATTCTGATTTAAGAGAAAAAACACAAATGCGAGCAAGCTGCAACACAAACGTGACACCAGACGGGTGAGGACTCAGCGTGGCAGGTCTGATTGAGATGCACTAATTAAGTAGATTTATATCAGCCAAAAAGACTTAAACTGCCAAGTCCGCATCCCGCTGTGATGATTTCCAGACCAGGAGCTGTAATTTGGGTTTGAGACGTCAGCCAGACGTCCCATCTGCACCGTCATTAACACATTCTCCTCCATTTCAAGGCTTCAAAACACACAACACCACTCACACAAGCACATGTTCAAAAGCTGCAAAGGAACACGTTCAGGTTTCTGGCAACCAAGACCACGGCGAGGTAGAAACGGCCCGCGGTACGGCCGCAGGACGTTCCAACACAGAGCTTTTGAATTGTTTTTAATGTACAAATGAAAGTATGAGCATGGCTGCTATTCAGAAGTGTTTCCAATATTTTGTCCACAGCTGTACACTGTTCATTCATAAAGGAACAGAATATGGGAAAGACCTTTGAATACATCAGCACACCAACACACACAACATGACAAAAACTTATATGGGACAAAAAAACAAGCATTGAAATTGTTTTTGTGATCAAATTTTTTATTATTACTTTTATATGGTTAAGAAACACAATTACAAAGAATACATTGAGATGGAGAACGTCCAAAGGCCCAAAAAATATTTAAATTTAAATAAAAAAATAAAAGAGGAAAGACGAGAAGGAGGGAGACAAAACACACTCAGAAAAAGACAAAGAGACAGACAGAGACACACAAACACAGAGACACACAAACACATAGACAGACAGACAGAGACACACCAACACACAAACACACAGACAGAGACAGAGACACAGACACACAAACAGAGACACACAGACAGAGACAGAGACACAGACACACAAACAGAGACACACAGACAGACAGAGACACAGACAGACACACAAACAGAGACACACAGACAGACAGAGACACAGACAGACACACAAACAGAGACACACAGACAGACAGAGACACAGACAGACACACAAACAGAGACACACAGACAGACAGAGACACAGACAGACACACAAACAGAGACACACAGACAGATAGAGACAGACAGACAGAGACACATAGACAGAGACACACAAACACACAGACAGAGACAGACAGAGACAGACACACACACAGAGACACAGATAGACACACAAACACAGAGACACACAAACACACAGACAGAGACAGACACACAGACAGACACACAGACACACAGACACACAAACAGAGACACACAAACCGAGACACACAGACAGACACACACATACAAACAGAGACACACAGATAGAGAGAGACAGACAGACAGACACACAGACACACAAACAGACACACACAAACAGAGACACACAGATAGAGAGAGACAGACAGACAGACACACAGACACACAGACACACAAACAGAGACACACAGATAGAGAGAGACAGACAGACAGAGACAGCCAGACAGACAGACACACAGAGACACACACAGTTATTGTTGAGCTATGAATCTAAACCCATGACTGTAATAAAGGTGCAGCCGGTGCTTCTGTGTGTTAGAGACAGCTCAGAGTTCCTTGTCGTGTCTGATTGTGCGCGTCAGCACGCGCCGCTTACAACACCTTGCACATCAAAATAAGCTTGTTTGCCACCGTTTCCTCTCGGTTCATTTCCTGATTGTTGCAGGTTTGCTCGAGTTCTCTTTGTTTCATTTCCTCTCGCTCCGATTTACTCGCCGTGTAATCGCTGCGTGAATGCAGGAACATTACATCTGCGGATCTCCTTCGGTCTTCTTTAAATGAGTGAGGAGAGTAATCATAAAACATCACAAAATGGCTTTGTTTCCCAAAGGATGGACGTACGAGGGGGGGGGGGGGTCTTTGATTTACAGGGCGAATTAAACTCGTTCCACACGTGGAGTTAAATCAGACGTTTGTGCGAAGAGTCTGAGGCCTCTTCAGCTTCTACTTACCCGTTTTGTCTAACATTTTCTTTCTTCTTCACTCAAAACTCTCAGCCTGAAAAAGGTCAGGGTGTAAAAAAAAAATAAAAAATAACGATGTGTCAGTGGAGAAATCCTTTTAAAACTTGTTCTTCACAAAAAGAAAAAGTTGCCTCCATTCTGGAAAACTGATCCGAGAAGAGAGAGCACGCAGCTCAGTCTTTTCCAATTTGTGGTTAAAATCTTGATCTTGGTTGCAGGACACTTTTCTTACTTCCCCCTTTCGCAGTTCTTCTCCCAGAGTGACAGCTCGTCTTCCTGACGCGGCGTTTCAAAGAGAATCTCCTGTTCTTCTAACACAGAAGAAGTCTCGACACCAGACGACAGGAGACTCGTACGCGTCAATCATTTCCTGTACGAGCTCTTCACCTGGTTCTTACCTTCTGAGATCTCGTTGTTGTCCTCGGCGACACCGCTGTCTTGTCTCCTCTGAGACTGAACCATCTCGACGCCTGACTGAGCTGGAAGAAATAACACATGGTGCAAGAATCTACATTAATGAATGCTGATTAAAAAGAAGAAAAAGAAGAGGAGCGGCACAGGAACGTGGACCGGATGCATTTCAATCAATGGATCAACCGAAAGAACGCAAGAACAAGAAAATACAAAAGACTAAAAGGAAAAGTGTTGAAAATCAAAAAACCTAAGAATAGAATCGACCAGAATAGATACCATGAGACGTAATAAAACAACTGGAAATATAAGATGTATAAGAAAGGGCAAGTGGTGGCCTGAAGGTTAAAGTAACCCTTGTGTTGTCTTCCTGAAAATCAACACTTTTGTTGAGGCTTTTTCTTTTTAAATCAATTGTTTTTTTACTTTTTCTTAAGTTTTTGTCCCATTTTTCAACACTTAAGATGCTTTTTTTGACGTTGTCAACACTAACACTACATTTTGGGAAGTTTTACAGTTATTTTTGGAATTTATGTACGATAAACCTAATTTATAGGAAATTATACCTAATGTTTGAGTTAGAAAAGCAGAAATTAGGAATTATTGAGACTAAAATTAAAAGAATGGATGTTGATGATAATCACAGACTGGAATATGTCAACTTTTACTCTCAATACTATTTCAAAAACACTTCAATTTGGTTTCAAATGCTATAAAATTGAATAAGACGCCCCAAAATTAATGAAAGTAGAGATTTGTACTTGGCAAAGAGCGTTGTGTGGAATCAATCATGTTATTTTGGGGAATTAAAGAACATTGATATAGGACAACATGAGGACAACATGGGGACAACATGAGGACAACATGGGGACAACATGAGGACAACATGAGGACAACATGAGGGCAACATGAGGGCAACATGAGGGCAACATGGGGACAACATGGGGACAACATGAGGACAAACAAAACATTTGTCAGCACATGAGATCATGCATGTTGTGATATTTTGCAGTTTCTTTAAGAGCAGCATGATATTGTAAGTTATTGGATCAAAGGCTTTTTCATCCTGACGTGATACATTTCAAAAATCCTGTTTAAAAAGGTTGTAAACCGAATATTTCTGAATATTCAGATCCAGCCTTTCAAACCTCCAACACTAAATGACATAGTATTGCTGCGTTGCTCTACAGGTTCAAACCTCCAGGTATATTAGGCTTTTAGCCACACCCCAATCAGTGATGTCACAGCAGGTATTCCAATCCCAGCTGATGGAAAACACCCGCTGTGACATCACTGATTGGTGCCAGAAATGCAGCCTGATGTCACATAGAGATCAGACCATGAGCAGCACTCTGTCATCGGTGGTTTAACTGGACTGACACCTTTTATATCAGAATGTCTTACGTTGATTGCACTTATACATAGGGTTGGGAATAATGGTGTCATAAATAACTGATAATTAATAATTACTCTTCCCATCTTAATAACGCTGTTATCGTTACTGCCAAAAAATGTGGCGTGTTACTATAATTTAAGCGTTTTTTTTCTATCAGACCAACTACACGTCTTTACTGTTCTTCCTCGATTAGTGGGCCGTGCAAGATGGCGGGTGGGGTTACATGTAAATGTACGTTTCAGTGACACGTGGGACAAGACTGGGACCTGAACCCCGGTCTCCTGGGGGAAAGTATCGTGTTGGTTGACCCATCCACTGCAAATGTTCTACTCTCTACCGTTGTCTCTCTACGGCATCGCGGTCGAGCTGCTGCTGCCTGGTTCATCTCATACAGACGCTAAGGTCCAACAGTCTGCAGCTAAAGACACAGAGGAGACAAGCTGCTCTTGGCGAGACACTAGTGGACTACAGGCTGTAGGTGGCGCCAGAGGAGCCGGATTTTGTTTTTAAATGACCTGCTTCATGTAGTTCTACTGGAACATTGGGTCAATTTCAGCAAAAATGATAAAAAGTCAGCTTTATAAGTCTTACCTACTGCATCTTTAATGTCGCCGACAGTTTTGTGCTTCTCTTTTTCCCGGTTTTACCATTTTAAAAGTATTGTTTTAACACCGGTATTGGAAATAACCACAACCATACTAAACCCTACCTTACACAACCTCAACGTCTATAAACTGGCCAATCTGAAGACAGCCTGAGCACTTCTGGAAGCATCAATCTAACATCATCGCGTCATTAGGGGAGTCGTACTACAGTGGGGTCGTAGATTTAACGAGTCAATGCCTCTTACCTTCATGTTTGGCCTGGAGAGGTTTGCTCTGCTGTCCTCCACTGACAGCAATGATCTTAAAGTTGTATTCTTTAGAGGGGTCAAAGTCTTGGATGAGCAGCTTTGCTTCCTGCTTCGACACCTCGATCTCCTTCTGCTGTCCACCTGTTCCAGGGAAAGAGAGTCCGACGGTTACAGAGATCTGAATCCTGACCACACAAGGGAATCATTTCTAAGATAATTTATTTAATTACAAATTAAAAGAAGTTTGAGTGCAGAAGCTTGACCAACAAGAAGAAAAAGAGAGGATGAAAATTGAAAACTTGATGCAAATATGTAAAATGTGGTAATATAAATTGCAGGTTGTTTACTCATAGGGCGTATTTAATCAATATCGCAATATGGTCAACTGCAATTTAGAAATCGCAGGAGGTTAAGATTTGTTAAAGGTCCAATGTTGCGTTGAGATCATATATCGCAATCAGCTCTCTCGCACCACGCAGTTCAAAGCACGTATTACAGCTACGGTAGCCTTCAAGCTTCAAAAAGCTGGTCTCTTGCTTGTTTCAATCTCCTTTTTCTGGGCGAAGAAGACAACTCCTGTTCCTGAAATGTGGATTATGACGTCTGGTCCTCCAGGTTTCCTTCTTCTAACTTGCCGGGGCCGGGAAGCGACGATACCCCATCATGTGACAGCGAAAACGCAAAAGGCGAAGCAATACGTCCTGAATGTCCCTCACCGACTAAGGTATTTCAAGATGGAGCATGAATATGGAGCGCCTACCCCAGTTCATGCAAATGTAAAATTTCAAGCCAATAGGACTACTTGGAATTGATGGTGGTGGTAAATATTCATGAAAAAAGGAGAAGATTGTGAAAGGGTAACATCGATTTTGATAATAAAACTAAAAACGTTACACACTGGGCCTGAAGGCTAAATGTTGTAAAAAAAATACCATATTCATTTTTTGATAAAATATTGTCGTGCTGCAGAGATGTCCTTAAGCAATCGTTTTGGTTAAGGCTGGTTTTAGTGTTTCTACAGCCAATAGAGAAGTCAGCTGGTGGAGTCTCCAGAGGCTGGTTTTAGGACGTAAGAGACGTCTCCTGTTTCTACAGCCAATAGAGAAGTCAGCTGGTGGAGTCTCCAGAGGCTGGTTTTAGAACGTATGCAATGTCTCCTGTTTCTACAGCCAATAGAGAAGTCAGCTGGTGGAGTCTCCAGAGGCTGGTTTTAGGACGTAAGAGACGTCTCTTGTTCAACAGCCAATAGAGAAGTCAGCTGGTGGAGTCTCCAGAGGCTGGTTTTAGGACGTAAGAGACGTCTCCTGTTCAACAGCCAATAGAGAAGTCAGCTGGTGGAGTCTCCAGAGGCTGGTTTTAGGACGTAAGAGACGTCTCCTGTTCAACAGCCAATAGAGAAGTCAGCTGGTGGAGTCTCCAGAGGCTGGTTTTAGGACGTCAGAGACGTCTCCCGTTTCAAACGCTCCGCCGGTCGAGTCTTGAGAAAATTGACCTGTACTAGAAATGTAACTGTAGCAAGCATCTTGCCAACATTATCCACGTTCATATTTTAAGACGCATGTCTGAAAAAAAGTCGGAAGTTAGAACGGAAGTACAAAGAGTCTTTGCTACGGAGACGATCATCTTGTCTCATTAGTGCGAACGGGCAGGTTTTAGAACGGCGCGTTGCAAGTAGTTGCAAGTTTCAACTTGTCTTGTGGAGAAATCTTGGGTCTGAACTGGGCTTAAAGGGTGGAGCATCAAACCGCCAACCCTTCTTATTGCGGAGCCACAGCCACCCGCCCCACTATAAAGTACACAACTACAAAGCATACCTTTA
The DNA here is from genome assembly GCA_013375575.1 of Percina caprodes. NCBI lineage: Eukaryota > Metazoa > Chordata > Actinopteri > Perciformes > Percidae > Percina > Percina caprodes. The sequence continues at coordinate 32,535 of JABXJD010000442.1, forward strand.
ATGAGAATAGGGGTCTGTGTCAGCATCTGTCTGAGGTTTCTGCCTGGACGTTTTTCTCCCCACTGCCGCACCAAATGCTCTTTGGGAGGTGCGGGTCTTTGTCAATTTAATATTGTGCTCCTGACCTACTCTATCTGTAAAGTGTCCTGAGATAACTTCTGTTTTACTTTGACACCATAAATACATTTGAATATTTTTGAGAGGCTAATAATGTGGTTCCTTTACTACATCCTTGAGATTTACAGTAAGTTAATCAAAGCATGTGTATGCCTTGTTCAAGGACACTTCAGCAGAGCAAATAGCTGCCGCTTGTGAAGGAGAACGCCATTAATGGCCTTCGGTTGTTGAACGGTCTCTCAAACCACCATAGCAGACTGTGAGTATACACAGTACACACCTCTCTGCAATCTAAGTATGAGAAAACGTATGCAATATTTTTCGTACAATGGCCACCTCACTTTACAATTCTTTTCATATAATGCCACTTTCATTCATTCAGTACTTTTTGACACATTACCCGTTTGCCTGTTTCTTTGCTTGTTTGTTGGGTCGCTTTTTACGGTGGAAAAAGCGCTGCTGGAACAAGTGAATTTCCCCATTATAGAAGATTAGAAAGATTCAGAAGTCCTCTGGCTTCACAAAGTCAGGAGAGTTTAACTTAATTAACGTCTGAGACGACGAAACCAGAGGGAAAACAAATAAGAACAAACTGTAAAAAAAAGGTAAAAACCAAGAGTATGAACAAAACTGTAATAAAAGGAGTTTAAATAAAAATCTAATAAAATATGTTTTCAGCATCTAATCCTGCCAAATGTACTTTGCTGTCACAGCAGGAGGAGGTTTGGCAGAAGTCTGCAGTTTACAGACTGACTCAGAAGCGTAGGTTTCTATTCCCTGGCTTTAATAACGTCTATTGTCTCCACAGATATTGACTGAAAAGTCCAAGATCATCAGAGTTACATGTGCAAATTAGTGTGTGTGTGTGTGTGTGTGTGTGTGTGTGTGTGTGTGTGTGTGTGTGTGTGTGTGATGAAAGAAAAATGATAATTCCTTCTTTGCTTTTTGTGTGTAATCAAATTAAATTTGTATTTTTTCCTCATGCTCAGTGTTCATATTCGCTGCTGCTGCAGAACAAATGTTCCAGTTGGAATCAATAAATCTTCAATTACTAAAAGCCAAATACCTTGATGTAATATATATAAAAGAATAATATATAAAATAATTGATTCTAAAACCTACTTTCCACCATCTTCTGCTCCTACTAAAGAAACTGACGGCACAAAAACATGCTGATCAACCTTTTCAAAACAGGAATTAATTCCTTAAAAACTGTATTAAAAAAAAAGAAAAAAAAAAAGGACAAATGTCAACACAGAAGCTAACGAACGATGTACTGCTGTGGATGGGGGGGGGGGCGTATTTTAGGCTAGAACATTTGTCACATACAGCAAAAATCTCCTCACTATCTGCTAGCTGCCTGTCCCCAGAACACACTGTAAAAAACATCTCCTCACTATCTGCTAGCTGCCTGTCCCCTGAACACACTGTAAAAAACATCTCCTCTCTATCTGCTAGCTGCCTGTCCCCTGAACACACTGTAAAAAACACCTCACTATCTGCTAGCTGCCTGTCCCCTGAACACACTGTAAAAAAATAAATAAAAAAGCGGTCTCTGTAGACAGCCCAGGTTCTACAAACGGCCAAAAACTGGGAAATGAGAATCGCATCAAGGGCCATCAGGGTTTCCTGCAGCATTTTTTCAGCTAAGGCGTCCGCCTTAGCAAGACACGCCTGCCGCTTTAACTACATGTAAAAACAATAAAAAATAATAAAACACTGTAGATATGCAAATTGGATTAAAATTTGCGAGGAGCCAGGTTTGGCCTGCGGGCCTCGAGTTTAACACCTGTGGTTTACGTGATGGTGATTGGTGGTTTTAAAGAGTTAGTTCAGATTCACCAAAGTCACTCAACACCACAAACTAACAAAACTAACCGATGGAGGCAGCAGTAGAGCAGCAACTCCAGTGTTCAACAAGGTTTAATCAAATTTTTTTTTTTCAAATCAAAAGTTTTTTTTTTTTATTGAATTTTTTTTATTGTGGAATATGCCTTTGTGAGCAGGAATGTTGTCAAATATCGTTTGTACGGACTGGTTTGTTTTTCATCCTCAGAGGGTTAAAATAAAAAAAATAAAAATTACATGTGACATCTCTGCAGCACCACAATACTAGAACAGTTTGACACATCGTTTGCCTTTCACAGATATAGCGCCCCCCATCTGCGATTTTGGATATTACACTATAGTCCTCATAAAAACACGATGAATTGTGCATTAATCTGTTAAAACCAACGACAGAGCACGAGTCATGTCTTGATTTCAACCACAGCGAGACCACTTTAACAAGCATCCAGCAGGGGCACCTGGGTAGCCCACCCGGTAGAGCGCACATATACTGAGGCTCTGCATGTCATTCCCCCTTCTCAAGTCTAATTTGTCCTGTCAGAAACAAAAGGCCTAACAATGCCACACACAAGAAAGCATCCAGCAGAGCGCTACAAAAACTCCCCGCTGTTTGAGAAAACTATAACTTCATCACTGCATTTCAACCTTATCCACTCAAGTCAATACCAACAGCCTGCAGGGATCAGTTGATCGTCCCCGTCATTCACCTCCCTCGCTGGGCCCAGAAGGCACACAGACATCCCTGCACTTCCAGATACTTATTAAAAATCAGTCCCCTCTACCACTACCCAAAGGCAACATGTTGCAAGGCGAGCTGTGTGTGGGCATGGCTCAGAACTGACGCCAGCCTGCTTTGGTGAAAATGTCAAGGCAATTTAAATATCTGTACAAATATGAAAAAAGGCATTAAAGCTTTCTGGCACATGGGAGCCCACAGCCCTCGTCACGGTTGACATGACAAAGCATTTCATCAGGTTTCCCAATGGTTAAAGGGAATTCCCTCACCTTCAAACAAAAGAAAGTGAACACTGAAGCAAACCTTCATAGAAAGCAGAAAATAACATGTTTTTGCTCTTCTACAGAAGCCACATTATGTCTGGATTTGTCACTCGCCCCTTGCTTTACCTTTGATTTATCGGTATCCAACATCTGTCTTTCCATTTACTCTGTGTCCCTCCGGCTCCTTCCTTCATTCTGCCCTCTCGTATCTCCCTCTTTTTATATTCCTGTGTCATTCTCTCCATCCATTCCCCTCTCCCATGGTGTCAGGGGATGGCAGCCTGTGCTTACAGCATCTTATCTGCCATTTTCTCCATTACTGTGATCAAACAGACGGCCCGGCCGAACCAAAAGCTACAAGTTTACTTTGCCGCTGGCTGACAGCAGCACTCGAGGGAGAGGTTGGCTTCACCTTCAAACTTCAGGCAACAAAATGAAGAAGGCAGGTCTGTTAGTCTCAAGTAGAAAAAAGGCTTAAAAGACACTCCAAAAACACCTGATTTATGACGTATGATTCCAGTTACGTCATTATTCGTCATAAGAAAATACTCAACATTATGGGTGGGACAAAATATCAATACAGCAATATATCTGAAGTAGCCTCCGAGATGCTAACGAGAGACTTCTGTAGCGTCTGAAGTAGCCTCCGAGATGCTAACGAGAGACTTCTGTAGCGTCTGAAGTAGCCTCCGAGATGCTAACGAGAGACTTCTGTAACGTCTGAAGTAGCCTAGATGCTAACGAGACTTCTGTAACGTCTGAAGTAGCCTCCGAGATGCTAACGAGAGACTTCTGTAACGTCCGAAGTAGCCTCCGAGATGCTAACGAGACTTCTGTAACGTCGAAGTAGCCTCCGAGATGCTAACGAGACTTCTGTAGAAGTAGCCTCCGAGATGCTAACGAGAGACTTCTGTAACGTCCAAGTAGCCTCCGAGATGCTAACGAGAGACTTCTGTAGCAAGTAGCCTCCGAGATGCTAACGAGAGACTTCTGTAACGTCCAAGTAGCCTCCGAGATGCTAACGAGAGACTTCTGTACGTCTGAAGTAGCCTCCGAGATGCTAACGAGAGACTTCTGTAGCGTCTGAAGTAGCCTCCGAGATGCTAACGAGAGACTTCTGTAACGCTGAAGTAGCCTCCAAGATGCTAGCCTCCGAGATGCTAACGAGAGACTTCTGTAACGTCTGAAGTAGCCTCCGAGATGCTAACGAGAGACTTCTGTAGCTGAAGTAGCCTCCGAGATGCTAACGAGAGACTTCTGTAGCCTGAAGTAGCCTCCGAGATGCTAACGAGACTTCTGTAACGTCAACACAGTAAAAATGGACCTACTTAACCAAGTTGGTTCACTGCTAGCTTAGCTACAAGTTAGCATCAAACACAACAACGGCTGTCAGATGAATGGTGTTTTGAGCTAACGTTAGCATCAAACAACCATAGACAACGTTTCTGAAATGATTTCCATCTTCTGTTATTGTTTGTAATGAGAAACAATTTGCAAATTTCAGTCTGACATGTTATGCCGAAAACCATTTAATATCGGAGCACGCGCGACTCACATCGGGGAGCGACACGTTTTTCTCAAATTTGTTGGAGCTTCACTATTTTTTTTTTTTTTTTCAACCATTGGAGTTGAAGCCATTTTCCATTGCCAACCATTTTCAAAGGTTTGTGGCTTCTTTGTTTTTATTATTCCCTTTTAGGATCCAGCACCCAGCCTTCAAAGATTTCTAGTATCCTCCTCCTCCTCCTCCTCTTCCTCTTCCTCCTCCTCCTCCTCCTCCTCCTCCTCCTCCTCCTACTGCTACTACTGCTACTACTGCTACTACGACGTATGTATTATGGTATTATTGGTATTGTGATATGATATATTGTGAATATCACTCACATGATATTGTGAATGAATGAATGAATGAATGAATGAATGAATGAATGTCAGAGCCCACTGAAGGTTTCTATGTTGTTGGTAGAACGAGCTGAACTCTTGACAGTGATGACGGCCTGAAACATCTAAATAAAATAGAGAAATGCACACGGAGGCAGAGTGTGCAACACTTTACTTCCAAGTGTACTTCCAGTTATCAACACCTCACAACAACCTTGGTGTTACTTTCAGTATTTATAGCCCAAGCCTCCACCAACACTAATAACACTGCCAGCATCCACCGACTCCTTCAGCCGCCGCCGCTTTGTTTGTTTTGGTTTTCTTTTTAATTTTAGGTCTGTCAAATAGAGCTGCACAATCAGTTTTATCGAAATCACAATATGGACTAGTGCGATATCCAAATCACTGGGGCGGGGGTGCAATATGTGTTAAAGGCAAACAATGTGTCAAACCACTCTGAATTAAATTTGGGCTCCACGATATGAGGAAAATATGCGATAACGTTGGTGGATATCGTAATAACGTTATAACTCTGACACACTAAAGTAAACTCAGTATTCTGCTTAAATACAAATATTGCTTATGGAATTTAAAAAAAAGGAAATCATTCCTAACATTCGTATACTGAACCAATGAAACATTTAATTTTATATATAAAAGCACCAAAAAAAAAAGAATGACGTGTAGGACAACAAACAAAAAGTGTCATTCGCGCGATAGGTTGAAGCCTCGCGTGATATTTATTGCTGCAGTTGTTATAACATATATATATATATATATATATATATATATATATATATATATATATATATATATATATATATATATATATATATATATATATATATATATATGCTGTATGTATCATCTGCTCCCAACCTAGGGCTGCATGATATGAGGAAAATGTGCAAAAATGTTACAATAAACAGACAGATATTAAAGTGTACTTCTGATATTCTGGTAAAATACAACAAACTGCTGAAAGGAAATCATTTACAACTTTCTTTTATTTTATTGCGTTTCATTATTCTCTCGCCACCGTTTAACTATACCGTGCTCCACGCCGTGTGGACCAGCTGTTTGTAACATAGATATAAAATGGATTATGGATCATTTTATTTCTGTTTGTGGCCGACTTAACGAGCTGACTTCTCTATTGGCTGTTAAACTGGTGACGTCTCTTGCGTTCAAACACCAGCCTCAGGGACGTGAACAGCAGAGTCAGCGAAACCATCAGCTGGTTCCAGTTGAGGGGGGGCGGGCCGGTTGAGACCGCCGAGACTTTCCCTGCGACGCCCTGAAACGCTGACGTCTCGTTGCAAATCATTGGTCTGAACTGAGCTTCAGAAAAATAACTTCTAATCCCAAAGACACTGTAGAGCCAAGCAGATCTGACGCGCTGAGCCTCGCCACCATCATGCAATAGGCTGAAGTTTCTCACAGACTTGAGGCCTTCATTAATAAATCCAAAACATGTGAGCTGTGGTCAACCACAGCTTCCCACAGCCCGGTACCAGTTATACCAGCTCCCACGTGTGGTTACGCGTCTCTTTCTCCGCAGAGTGAATTATGAACCCGCGTGCAGGTGAAAGCCACATAAAAACAGGTGATTTGTTCGCCCTCGGGGGAAGAGCTTCACCTACTGAGCTCCTTGGTGCATAGCTAGGATTCCTGTCCCAGCGGCAAGATACAGACGCCACGTAGTCAAGATCGTTTGTGGACCCACAGAAACTGTGTTAACCTGCAACCTGTTCGCCATTTTACAACAAATTAGGCATGGGCCAGGATGAGGTTTTGACTAGAGCCCGACCGATAAAGGATTTTTAAGGCCGATACGATACAAATACTTGGTTATTTAAAAATCTGATTTGCGTAACACACAGATTTTAGGAGAGTTATTTATGAGTTCTCACTAAAATAATAATTGATTTTATTGTCACAACAGATGAACATCAAAATATATTAAAGTTCTGATGCATGAAATGTGTAAAAATACAAACTTAAGATATGAAACTTAAAGTCCTTTGAACAAAAAGACAACAAAAAATATATATAGATATATAGATTGTTGCCAACAGGGACGTTGTAGAGCGCCCTCTGGTGGACAAACTATGCAAACAAGCAATATTCATTTATCAATGGTCAATAATTCTTATTTAAATTAAATTATAGTTAGAGATGAGTTAAAAACCCCAGAAATTATTAATTATTTTGTCCAAGGAACGTATGTTGATGGATAATCACAGCGTGTTAAGTGAATGGAACCATCCATTTTAATTTTGGGCAATTTGGATGAAAGAAACCAAGATTTTTTCATATAGAGACTTTAAAATGGGTCAAATTTGACCCAAGGACAACCGGAGGGTTAATGCATCACCCTGTTGCAAATTACTGCGGGAGGAGCCCTTGAGCAACGCACTAGACAACCAATCCATCACAGAGGTATTCAGCTTCCAGGTGTGAACGAGGGAAACAGCAGACACGACTGTACAGGTAAATTCCTCGTCAGATTACCTGAACAAATCAAGTTCAAACTAGAAGACTTCTGCAGAGAGCGAAGCAGCGCTGAACAGTCCTAACGGCAACGCTGCAGCTACAAATCTTCATTAAACTGTTCTGTCAGGGCTCAACGTTGAGGTTTTTTAAATAAAAAGCCTAACTTTGGGGGGGGGGTCTCAAAATGCTAAAAAAAACAATGTAAAAAAACAAAAAAAAAAACAAGAACATTGAAAAAATAGTCCAAAGCGTCAAAACAGTAAAAGAAAAAACTAAAAAAAGTGGAAAAAAAATGCGTAGATTAAAAAATAAAATACTGAAAAATAAACTTAAAAAAGTGGAAAAAAAAAAGAGTCAGAAGTAAAAAAGTAAAAACAAACAAAATTGTGAAACTTATTAACTTTAATTGTGAAAAAAAAGGAACCAGTAAACTTCATTGTGGAAAAACCTCAACAGATCCTCACGCTGATTTTTTTGGGGAACAATCAGAGCTCTTGAATCTTATTTTTAAAGATTTTTTTTGAGGTATTTTAGGCCTTTATTTGACAGGACAGCTGAAGACATGAAAGAAGAGGGGGGGGGGAATGACATGCAGCAAAGGGCCGCAGGTCGGAGTCGAACCGGGGCCCGCTGCGCCGAGGAGGAAACCTTTATATATGGGCGCCAGCTCTACCAACGGAGCTACCTGGGCACCCAGAACTCTTCAATCTTACAGGTAAAAGCAGAGTGTGATTTGTCGACAGGGGGGGGGATGCATGCGATTCCAATCTTTCTTTCTTTCTTTCTTTCTTTCTTTCTACACATCCCTGCATCTGCTGTATTATTTTTTATCCCTGATGGGGACAAAATGTCCCCCCATCAAAGTGATTAATGCTACTTTAGTGGTACTAAAATGGCGACTGAGGCTCCGTGGTCGCCTTCCTGGTGGTTCGATCCCTGGCCCTGCAATCCCATGACGTGTCCTTGGGCAAGACTCAGAACCCAGAGTTGCCCCCGATGCTGCCCCATCAGAGTGTAGATGTGTGTGAGTGTGTATCTGATGAGCAGGTGGCACCTTGTACGGCAGCCTCGGCCACAGTGTATGAATGGTGAACGCTTCCTGTACTCTGTAAAAGCGCTTTGAGTAGTCGTTAAGACTAGAAAAGCGCCATATGAGAACAGTCCATTTACATTTACTTCACCAATTAATTATATATCTAAAATAAAAGTATTTTGAACTAAGTAAACACATAGGACCATCACATCAGAGCAGCAGTCCACTCCTGAGCAACAAGGAAGCGTTTCCTGGTAAAATGTTGTGTTTTTGGGGTGAAGTGAACTCCAGTCGGTGTTTCGTGTTGACTCCACGTTGTTCTATTTCATTTAGAGATGATTTTCTGTTGGATATGGAAGTTCATGAATGAGTGTTTTGGCACGGCCGGCCCAGCGGCTCCATCAGATATCCATGGGGGATTTAATTCTTGCATGTGTTGTTGTGCATGGACAGAAAAAAAACTAAAAATTACACAAATCACACCCTGGGTAGCAATGTCTCGTCCTCTTCGATGGTCCCCAGACACAAACAAGCGAACTTTCTGAATTATAGACTCATGTTTTTTCCTTCTAAAGAGGTCGGTGCAGGACCTTACCTGGCCGTGTGGTGTAAAGGACTTTGTAGCTTTCAAACTGTCCTTTGGGCTCTTTCCACGACACATGCAGCTTGGTGGGGCTCAGGACTTTGGCACGAAATCTCCGTGGTGTTGAAACTGAACAGAGAAGACACAAAATAACCAACCTTACACAATAACTATCAACTTGAGACATGGGGAGTACGTTCACATGCACGCATATATTCCACTATTACTCCGAATTTGACGGGTCACGTGAACAACCTTTTCGTTTGGGTATTCCGAATAAGGCCTTTTCCGACTAAGACGTGGGATTTGCCGGTGTTATTCTGGTTTCAGAAGCATTCTTTGGACCTGTATCCAGCGCATTCAGAATCAGCGTCTCAGAGTTCTTACTGCAGTTTAACCGTTTACAGCGCGCTCTGTGCGTTGCTACGGTTGCTCTACTAGGGCTGCACGATATGAGGAAAATGTCAAATTGCGATTATTTTTGACTGATGTTACGACTGCGCTATGATTCACGATATTTGAGGGACATATTTTTTGGATTATCAATCTTATTTTCATTGAAACACAAAAAAAAATGTACTATAGTCATGTATTGCGATTTTTGCAAGAATCTATGCCAAACAAAGAGGTTTTTCTTTAGTCTGTAGGATCGGATTTGTAGGCCCAGGACAAATCCGATCTAACAAATATTACGCACCCCCTGCGATTTGGATACTGAACTATTTCAGCGATTTTGATAAAATTGCGATTAATTGTGCAGCTCAATGCTGTCCACAAGCCAACCAGCTGACAGTTTGCAGGGCTGTGGTAGAGCTGCACGGCCACAAGAAGAGGACGAGAAACAGCTACCTTTTGAACCAGAGATCTACTGCAGGGGGTTTGGGACCCCTATGGGGTCCTCAGAGTTGCTGCAGGGGGGCCGCAAAATAGCATTCAATGGTTTAAATCACGTGTTAAACTTAAGGCCAGCGGGCCAAATCCGGCCCCTGACAGATTTTCATCCAGCCCGCGTATCAATTTTGGGTTTTCAATACATGTTGGCCCACCTTGTTGTGCACCAAACCAAAAAGACGGAAAAGTGTTTCTCCAAACTGCACTTACGCAAAACTCAAATCGCAAAATGTGGCAGATTTACCGACTTTGAGACTGTGACTTTGCATTTACAGGCCTGTGAAACAGGTTGTTTTTGACTTTTTCTGAAGCTGGCTGAAGGAATGAAAGAGGGATGCTGCGTTCGCCGTCGCTGGAAAAATTCAGTTTTGCATGACCGCATGTAAACGGGAATATTAGCAGAATATTCACTATATTCAAAGCGTAGAGGAATATTGTCCTATTGTACTTTTTTCGGAATAAGGGCAGAAACTATGGAATAATATGTGCATGTAAACGTAATCACTGTAAATATTGGAATGATGAATGAATGAATGAATAAAAGATCCCTGTCATGCACGACCATACCACACATATCTTTATCCTGATTAGAAGAAAACAGTCGCCGTAAGTGCGTATTAGTGGATTACATCTATAACAATGGATGGAGTTCAATTTTCTTCAGTCAACGGTTGATAATGAAAAGAGCAAATTTACAGAAAATTCTTTGGTTTATAATTTCCAAACAGCAGTGTAGTGTTTTTATCTTCAATTCCACATGATTAATAACACTATAGATGGTGTCAAACTGCTGCTGCTAAATAGCCACAAACAGCATCAGTGCTCGGGCTGTTTTTACAGGATCTGCTCTCCTTCGGCTTCACCTCTGCGCGGTTGTTCATCCGCTAAAGCACGAACTGGGACTGAGTCACGTCAGATTGAACTCCCTCCAGAGTTATGGCGGCGTGGAGGCAGTCGCTCCACCTGCCTTATTATTATTTTTAAACAGTTATGAAAGGAAAACAATAAGGAAGGATAAATTGTATCTCATCCGAGCGGGAGGATACACATCACAAAGATTAGCTTGCACAGATGTCACATTAAAAAGCAAAGTCCCATTCTCCTCCTCGCACTCATCCTCCTCATCTTCCTCTTCTATTGATGGGCCCGCATTGTGCTCGCCGCGGCGGGGATACGACGGGTCTTCTTCTGTGTTCCACTTACTGGCGGCATCAAAGCGACGCCCCAGCCTCTCATCCTGATTAGTTGTTGGCCCTGTCAGCTGCCTCGAGGCCTGCCCCCCCCCACCACCCCCACTTTCCTCTCTGTATCCTTCGCTTATATTCATTTTCTCAAGCTTACGTTCTCCGTCTCCTCATCTGTCCCTCCTTTTTTTCCCCCCTTTCTATCTGATCCCTCCCCTGTCCTGATCTCATCGGATCTCATTTTCTTTTCTTTTTGCACCTCTGTGCTTTGAAATCACAGTCGGGGGTGTAAGAAGAGGATGAGAAAAAGGAGTGAATGCGACTTCCTTTTAACTGCAAGGAGAAAAAGAACAAAGTGCACCAAAGGGGGAAAGGACACTGGAATAGCATCTGTTTACTATTCCTCTCCTGTCCTCTGCAGGAGAGTTTAGACGTACAGCAGAGAGAGACTAGATCCACTGAGCTGTACAGTATCCGGATACTTTACAATGGCCACGACCGGTGTGTCAACCCTTCGGAGAAAGCAACAACACCGTGTTAGTGGAACTGGTTTCCTTGTACACGAGTTTGATCGTATTTCACTGAGCTTCTACACAGTGTTGCTGTGTTCTCCAACACGTTCTCACCCCCATCGCGTCACAAAGCGACACCTGGTCCGGTGCCTTTGGCGTTTGTTATTGCTCCTTTAGAGTCATATTTAGACGCGCTTAGTCGGGACCTTGTCATCAGTTTTTGACGCTCTGGGTCGGGACGTACATTTAACTGACATGCGACGCAAGAACGGGACAATTAGGTTTAAGAAAAGATGGTGGGTGGGGTTACAAATGTACGTTTCAGTGACACGCGGGCAAGATCGGGTCCTGTGGGACCAAGTTCCCCCCCCCACATGGATGTTTAGTCTTTTATACTACTCGCTACCGTTGTCTCTCTTAATACTACGTCTTCTTACAGCGGCGCGGTTGAACTGCTGCTCTGCCATGTGCGTCCCATACTAGTTTATATCAACTTTTTTTAATTACCGGGATTGCTCAGGTGCCGTCAGAAATTACACGGATGTTCCTCATTTCAGCCGGATGTCCGTCCCCTTCCTCTATGTGTTGACGTTCTAACCTGCGACTGATTTCTGAGGACTATGGTTACCTGGTCCTCAGGTCTCTGCAGGGTAAATCCAGACAGCTAGCTAGACTATCTGTCCAATCTGAGGACTATGGTTACCTGGTCCTCAGATCTCTGCAGGGTAAATCCAGACAGCCAGCTAGACTATCTGTCCAATCCGAGTTCCTGTTGACGACTAAAAACTACTTTTGAACGTACACATGTTCCACCAAAACAAGTTCCTTTCCGAGGCCATTTTGTAGCGGCACCATTGCTCCGTCCGGCACTAATCGGCACACAAGTTGATTATGAGAAATGCCAATAAACCAGAGCATGTTTTTATCCCATCCCAGAATGCTGTGTGGACTAGCCAGACAGACCTTCCTCCACAGCGCTGTGGAAGAAGGTCTGGCAATGCGAGACTAGTTCCATACGGACACAAAAGGTTGATTTTTGCGTTGGTGTCTGACGCTGAGAGCCACTGACCAAGCGTCAGTTTTTAAGGAGCTGGGAGTGAGAACGGGTTCAGTTTTTAAGGAGCCGGGAGTGAGAACGGGTTCAGTTTTTAAAGGAGCTGGGAGTGAGAACGGGTTCAGTTTTTAAGGAGCCGGGAGTGAGAACAGGTTCAGTTTTTAAAGGAGCCTGGAGTGAGAACAGGTTCAGTTTTTAAGGAGCCGGGAGTGAGAACGGGTTCAGTTTTTAAGGAGCCGGGAGTGAGAACGGGTTCAGTTTTTAAAGGAGCCGGGAGTGAGAACGGGTTCAGTTTTTAAAGGAGCCGGGAGTGAGAACGGGTTCAGTTTTTAAGGAGCCGGGAGTGAGAACGGGTTCAGTTTTTAAAGGAGCCTGGAGTGAGAACGGGTTTAGTTTTTAAGGAGCCGGGAGTGAGAACGGGTTTAGTTTTTAAGGAGCCGGGAGTGAGAACGGGTTCAGTTTTTAAGGAGCCGGGAGTGAGAACGGGTTCAGTTTTTAAAGGAGCTGGGAGTGAGAACGGGTTCAGTTTTTAAAGGAGCTGGGAGTGAGAACGGGTTCAGTTTTTAAGGAGCCTGGAGTGAGAACGGGTTCAGTTTTTAAGGAGCTGGGAGTGAGAACGGGTTCAGTTTTTAAAGGAGCTGGGAGTGAGAACGGGTTCAGTTTTTAAAGGAGCTGGGAGTGAGAACGGGTTCAGTTTTTAAGGAGCTGGGAGTGAGAACGGGTTCAGTTTTTAAGGAGCTGGGAGTGAGAACGGGTTCAGTTTTTAAGGAGCTGGGAGTGAGAACGGGTTCAGTTTTTAAGGAGCCGGGAGTGAGAACGGGTTCAGTTTTTAAGGAGCTGGGAGTGAGAACGGGTTCAGTTTTTAAAGGAGCTGGGAGTGAGAACGGGTTCAGTTTTTAAGGAGCTGGGAGTGAGAACGGGTTCAGTTTTTAAAGGAGCCTGAAGTGAGAACGGGTTCAGTTTTTAAGGAGCCTGGAGTGAGAACGGGTTCAGTTTTTAAGGAGCTGGGAGTGAGAACGGGTTTAGTTTTTAAGGAGCCGGGAGTGAGAACGGGTTCAGTTTTTAAAGGAGCCGGGAGTGAGAACGGGTTCAGTTTTTAAAGGAGCGGGAGTGAGAACGGGTTCAGTTTTTAAGGAGCCGGGAGTGAGAACGGGTTCAGTTTTTAAGGAGCCGGGAGTGAGAACGGGTTCAGTTTTTAAAGGAGCCTGGAGTGAGAACGGGTTTAGTTTTTAAGGAGCCGGGAGTGAGAACGGGTTTAGTTTTTAAGGAGCCGGGAGTGAGAACGGGTTCAGTTTTTAAGGAGCCGGGAGTGAGAACGGGTTCAGTTTTTAAAGGAGCTGGGAGTGAGAACGGGTTCAGTTTTTAAAGGAGCTGGGAGTGAGAACGGGTTCAGTTTTTAAGGAGCCTGGAGTGAGAACGGGTTCAGTTTTTAAGGAGCTGGGAGTGAGAACGGGTTCAGTTTTTAAGGAGCCTGGAGTGAGAACGGGTTCAGTTTTTAAGGAGCTGGGAGTGAGAACGGGTTCAGTTTTTAAGGAGCTGGGAGTGAGAACGGGTTGTGTTTTCACATTAAGACGCAGGTTCAAACACTGGAATGAGGCCATTGTAAAAGCCCTGCAACGCCAACAACCACATTTCCATTGTCACAACCGTAACCACAACACCCCATCATTTTCACACCGGCAGAGCCAAATACCAGATGATAAATTGTTTATCTAGAAGCAACACATTCCCCAAATCTTTGGTTAACTATGGAAAGAAAAAAATAGGAGAGGAAAAAAAGAAGCCATGGGTTGGAAAACAAAATATGAAACCCACAAACTCGTTCCTGTGTTTGTGTGCTCATTATGAGGTGAGCCATCTGCTGCCGCCGACTTCTTTAAATACCTACACTGTGATTGACGCCTGGTGGAGCTCTGAAGCTCTGGTGCACAATAAGCACGAGGCTTAAAGAGATGGTTCACCCAAAATTAAACAAACAAACCAATTGAGATATTTTTCTCAATCTGTTGGAAGGAATTTCTTTTGCCTTGTGTCTGTTTTGTTGGGACAAAATGCAAACATGTCGCTCCATATGACACAGTAACAACACGCTATGATGAAGAACATTATATTATACATTTATTTACTATATTTTGCTTATGGTGTTCTGGTTCCTGTCCTGTTCTTGTCTTTATTTGACTCAATGTTGTGCGGATTGGGCCTCAATGATCTTGAGTATAAAGGTTGAATGAATGAATTGAATCAACTAGAGATGTAAGACTATCGTGAATCGATTAAAAATTGATATAAATTACACACTTGAGATTAGATTTCATTTGACTTCAAACGTCACTACGCCTTCTTAGTTCAATTATCTGAAGAAAATTGTTTTGATTTATTTAGTTATCATGATGTGGGATTTGTTTTAAACATCTAATTATCAATGTTAATGTACTTTATTTAGGATAAAATACAATTTCAGTTGCACTGTTGCTAAGGAGGACACATCTGTCGTTATGCACAGTTTATAGAAAACAAAAAAAGGAACAATCGTCTGCAGCTAATTCTGTTCGTATCGTAAAATCGCATCGTGACTTCAGTGTCTCGTTACATCTCTAACATTAACAGATTAGCTTTGTGTTAAATGTGTCGCCCGAGGTCGACGCAGATTTGTTGCAAGCGACACAAATTCGAAGAGAAAGTGGCGTTTAACTTTAGCTTTTCTGAACCGACACATCCACTTCACTCCCTGCAGCTTTCTGAAACAATACAGGATTTGGTCAAGCTGATAAACCAAAACACCTCCGCAGCGTTTTGGGGTGAACCGCCTCTTTATGCACATCATTATCCGCAGGAAAACTACTCGTGTAGGTATGCAAAGAAACTTGAGTTCAGCACAGAAATCCTGATTTCAAATGGAGGGAATGTGAAGCCGGCGCATTCAACAGCAGGCAAATATATATTTATACACAAACACATATAAGGAATACTGTACCAATTATCTCACCAACCTGGGGATGAGAATGAGGGCTTGCATGGATTTTCGGCTCGGGGTTTAGCTCTCTGTCTCGGATACGAAAGGACATTCTCTCATCTGGAGAGAGCTGCTCGAATCCCAAATGATTTGAGATGCAGATTTTTGCACCTCTCAGTTCCGTAATGTGGTTGCAATGTGTGGACTGTGTGTGTTGCGTGTACCTGTGTGACGGCATCCACATGAGAGCATGAATTATGTATGTTTATTCACAACTGGAGGCAACTGTTTTTGGGTGCATGCACATAAAAACAATCGTCGGGGCTTTGGTGGTGTTTTTCTGATGCCTCTTAAGAAAACCTGCCGGTTCCTTTGCAGCAGCGCACGCACACGCGCACACACACACACACACACACACACACACACACACAGCCATGGATCTTCTCTAAGATTGTATTCTCACGCAGAGACAAGTATCGCATGCTGAGCAAACAGACTGGAGAGACAAAAGGCCTCTCCTGTAGAGATGAGAACTTAATTCTCATCTATTTTTCATGGCGAACCGTGTGCAAACTGCTGAGTGTCGTCTGCTGCCGAGGTTTCCGAGAGGTGTCCCGTCACACATGCGGAGCAGCAATTCAAAAGTACTAAGTTGTGGGTCATTTAAAATCATTGGTGAGATTGAGGGATTGAAGAATTGTTATTATTAGGCGAAGCAACATTTTCTGTACTGAGAACAGAAAACTGTAAAACTCTTGTTTGAGAGTAGGAAGCTTTGAAAGGATGAAAAGGTTTTCTTAACTGAAAGTCACTTATTTTGCAAGCGTCTCCAAGAACCATGTTGTTGTCGCCAAGAGCACTCTCTCAAATTTGCTAAACACAATTAATAAAATTTATGACAACTTTTATGTCTAGAGGTACAAAGATTAGTCAACTCATTGATTAGTCGAACGATAGATAAATTACATACATCCCTGCCCTCTGTTGTCAAAGGTTTGAGTTCATAGATCAACATGAAGTCTATTTTATTAGCTTTTCATAGTCCATTTTATTTGCTGAAAACCTTCTCAACCCATCTGACTCTAAGACTAACAGCGAGCTCCAGACAGCGGCGGAGTAGATCAGTGGAAGCGCTCCGAGCTGATCGTAACTCCTCAGCTTATCCCGGGTCACTGCTGTAGCCGAGGCTTACACACAATGGCCTCTGGACTGAGGAATGCCGTGGTTGCTTTCAGTTCAAACCCTGCACAGCAGCTCGAAAGTGTCCTTGAGGCGGACGTACTCTGTTGCACAAGCGTCGGGCTGTACAGACTCTGAAAAGACTACGGTCAGACACTCACATCTAAAGACCATCTAACGTTACAGACTAGGGATCTTGCAGGGTCACAAACTGCAAGACTACAAATAAATTCTGGACTTTGGTCCGGACCAAAGGGAAAGACTTTCTGGACTCAGCCCATACTTTGTGTTAGGAGTACAAATCTAATGAAGGGAAATTATGAAACATTGAAAATGGCGATTTAAAAAAAAAAAAAAATGTTGATTAAAACTTTTAAAATATTCTTTTAAGACCTATATCACGACAAAAGTACCTGCAAAGACAATAAATGTAATAAAACTGAATAAAAGCGACAGAGTAATAATGACCTGTACATTTACAAGCATGCAAAAGAAAGAACTACAACACCACAGAATAAAAAAAAAACCATTTCAGTGAGCATAAGAGGTAGCGTCACATGGATTTGGGGTAATTAAGACCTGTTTAAAATGATTTAAGACCTAGAACTAGGTGACTTCTGCCCTACAATTAAAATTAGATTCAGACTTTTGGGTGAGACGTTTGAGAAACGCTGACATAATAATAATATCTTTGGGAAAATAGTTATTGGACGTGTACCTTGATTTTTTTAGTTTGACCCAAGTCCATGCATCGACCTCAGTTCTGCGGACATTGGCAGTACGGCAGCAGAGTTGTGCCCTGCTGTCAGCCAATCAAAACAGAACACCGATATCACTGGGTAGCAGACTCGTGGTAACGTTTGCATGCAGACCTTTTAAACCCGTTTCAAATCTGGTATTACGGTATGACACCGTATCAGCCCATCTCCTGACTTTATGGCTAAGCACCATGTCAGCAGCCTCCAACGCAGGGCTGAACAGGTTGAGCCTTGTTGTAGGTTGGACCCTGCCAGCATGCTTTGAAAGTTGGCGGATGCTAAATGTGTTTGGGTGCAGCAAAGCACCTAACGGCGCTCAAAGCAAAACATCAATCTCTATGTGTTCCCTTTTTCACCCCCACATTCTTTTACAAGATGTAACACCCAAAACAAGATTGAAAATAGACTCAAAAGTTTAACTCAGATCCATAATGACTTATTTTATAAAAACCAGAAATCACACTTAGCATTCACAACTAATTTAAGATCATCATGTGCATTCCAAGAGAAAAGGTCCACTTGATAAAAAGGAGTGTATAGGATTGTTAATGATGATAACAGGGTTAAGGAGACTAGCCTCTGTCCGTTAATAAGTGATGTTATGTGTTAACTGAATAAATTGAATGAGTTAAATAGTGTGTAAGATGATATCAGCATATGGATTGGGAACAGCAATAAAAAGGAAAAGTACATGAAGAGCTCTCGTCTTACAGACTGTGAGGCGCAAAACTAAATGCTGTGAAGTTAGATGGATTTGAGCAAAAAGGACGTTCATCAACAAACTGCTTTAGCAAAGTTAGGAATATACTGTATTTACCCATGTTTAATGCAAATGTCATTTTCATTTCAAGAATAAAATTGGGGACTAGTGGAGATTTCAAATCTGTAACTTGAGACACAGAAATCTGTCATTAAAGTCCTCAAATGAATAAATAAATAAGTTGCACACAAGAGCGGATTCATTACAGAGGTGACAGACTGTGTCGCAGCCACAGTCTGTCTAGCAGACAGTAAAACCTGATTCCTCATTATGATTTTGGCAGCGAGGCTTCTCCCTTTGAGGCAGGAACGTGAGGGTAATCGCACATTAAAAAGGATAAAAACCAACAACTTAATAAAAACAAATACTTCCAAATAAAAGTCAAATGCCTTTGGAGCAAAGCAGCACATCAAAATTGCCACAAAGTGAAGAATTGAACCTGCTGAGTAAAACACTGAGTGCAAAGGACAGTACCCGCCTTTTCAGAACAGGGCCACGCGGAGGTCTACCAGGTCAGCAATGAGCTTACGACATTCATCACTATGCTGAACGCAGACACGTGTCGCATGATTTCTGGCCCCGTTTGGCCCCACTGTGGAAACAACCAATTCATGTGTCAAGTAAATAAGGAAACTAAGCTGTTCATAGCCCCGGCTGGCCCTTTGCAGAGGCCTAGAATGAGAACTCCAGTTATCCTTGCTAAAGGATCAGCTAGCCCAGTTTTTAGCTCTATATGGAGCCACTATGGAAAGCTCTGGCGTACCCTGTAGGAAACCTCATGGTTAGCCCTGCTGGCCTCGTTTGGTCCCGCGTAGCTGTGTGGTAAACCTCGTTGACTCTGTTGGCTCCTAAGTGGAAAGCGTACTGGTGGAGGTACTTACCTTGACCCCGTGCTGGCTGAGGGACCAGGGAGATGAGGACGAAGCCCAGCACGCAGAGGCTCAGTCTGACTGAGACCTGCATAATGGAAGCAGCAGACAGGAGGACACACCTGAAGGAGAGGAGGGAGCAGGAAGAGACAGGTGAGTTACAGCCAATGTTGCTTCAGCGTTAAATGGCATGGAAGCTCCACAGAAGCATGAATCCTACTTAAGGGACAGGAGCTGAGGAAAGGAGAGTTAGGAGGGAAGGGGACAGGAGGTGAAGGAAGGAGAAAGGTAGGTGAAATGATGTAGAAGGAAAGTAAATTGAGGAAGGAGGGATCCGGAAGGAGAGAGTAAATAGTGGACTGTGTGAGTAAGGAGGAGATATGAGAGGAAAGAGAGAGGCCAGAGGGACAAGAGATAGAGAGACAAAGGCAGAAGGGAAGGAGGAGCAGGGAGGAGGAAGAGAAGAGAGAGTGCAGTGATTTCCATACCAGGCCAGAATTTATTTTACCAAATGCCAAAAATAACGCCAAATATCCATTTGTTTCTTCTATATTCATTCTGCAGCGATGAGTCCACGCAGGAGGAAGCTGTCTGTGGCAACTAGTCAGTAGAACAGATGAAGAGAAGATAATGGTGTCGGTAGCCGAGCCGGTTACTAACTAATGAACGACACATTAACGCTGGACTCAGCTTAAAAAAACAGCCTTTACATGATGTGTAAGGAAATAAGTGAACCA
The DNA here is from genome assembly GCA_013375575.1 of Percina caprodes. Taxonomy (NCBI): domain Eukaryota; kingdom Metazoa; phylum Chordata; class Actinopteri; order Perciformes; family Percidae; genus Percina; species Percina caprodes. Next base: position 52,389 of record JABXJD010000442.1, read on the forward strand.
ACTTTAAAAGTGACATATCTTTTTCAAATGAGTACTGTGTGGTGGAACCGATCACAGGCGTAATTCACAGGGTCGGATTAATCAAAACTGTCCAGTGCATCCCACCCAAAAAAAAAATTATAATTTCCTTTACATGAATAAAAACATTTGCACCATAACTTGATGCAGAGACGTCAAATTCTTGCAGAAAAATTCACTAGATTCAGACCATGACATTTTTGGTGTCCACCCCAATGTTGAATCCAAAGTCACACACTTGGATCCCATTCATGCCGATGTAAAGCCGTCGCCTAGGGAAACCACTGAACAGCGTGTCCATAAGGCACTTCATAAGTTATCCTAGAAGATTACATTGCAATATTTAAGGCTGTTTAATGGTTCTGCACGCAGAGCTTTGGCCTAAGCCTACATAAGTGGCCAGATGTCGTCTCTGCTTCTCTTCATAGTCACTAGATTCCTCTACCAACCCTTATAGAGCTGGCTCAGGTCTGCCTCGCACCAGCTCTTAATTACGCCGTTATAGTTTTAGACCGCCGGGGGACTTCCTTGGACACACTGAGCTCCTCTCTCTTTCCCTCGGTGTGCATCGATGTCCCAGAAATGCTCGTTACTAACCTAGCTCTGGGGAGTCATTCCCCGGAGTCCTCGGGGTCTGTTTTCACCCAGAAGTTTTCCTTGGATTAGGGTGTCACATAAATCATGGTTGCAGCTGCTGCTGTGGCCCTGGTTGATGCCCTGCTACACCCTGCTACGCCCTAAGGTGCCCTACTACACCCTGCAGTGCCCTGGTACAACTTCTATTTCTAGTCATAGTTCCATTATCTTTATTTGTGACTATTAATATCCCAAGCGGCACGTCAGAGACCCCCTCCCAGCCTGGAGCTGTCCGAGGTTTCTCCCTGGAAGGAAGTTTTGTGCCCAGTAGATCAACAGCCTGAATGTGTTTTGCCTAATTATATTATATTATATTATATCACACACACACACACACACACACACACACACACACACACATTTCCCTTTTGGCCATTTTTTTGTTCTGCACTCTTTCCTAAACTCTACGTTGTTATCCATTATCCCGTCCTCTTTCAGTCACTCTGTTTCCTGATTTGTTCGTGTCTGAAGAGCAACTTTTAAATAAAAATCGATTAACTTATGAGAATCGAGCGTTGAATCGTTCTAGAGAGAATCGCGATGCATCTAAGAATCAATTCTTTTTCCCACCCCTAGAAATCTTTAGCAGGAGAAGTTAACCTTGTGCTTGATTTCATGTTGTTTATGGAGAAGGAGAACCAGGAAATGAGTCGCACACATATCATTAAGTTAAGAAAAAGACATCCAGCACTTTAATAATCCCCACAGGGACGTTACAGTTCATGTGCAGAAACAGATTTGTAAAATGTTTCCGATATTGCTGAGTGGAGATATGAAGACATTCATCTCTGGTAGGAAAGCCACCGCTTGATGATGTACAGACATGTTCACCAAGATCACAGATGTTATGACCCCCCCCCATCAAATCCCTTCCAAACTGACGTCCCATTGGCGTCTAGTTTTAGTTTATCCTTTTTGGATTAAGCTGCAAAATGAATGTCTTTCAACTAAATGTCTCTTTTGCTCCTTCTGATATATTATGACACAATTTCTCACTATACTTGCATATTTATACAGAAACTATTTGAGCATTAATGTAAAAGCATTTAAAGTAAAAGACAAAACAAGTCAAAAGATATCACTGTCACACCCTCCTAGCTGCATCAAACATAAAGCATATTAATACTCAGAAGACTGAGTTACACAGCTGGGACCAAACAAAGTGCTCAGTTTTGGGAAAATATGACAGGACTACAGATGTGTTTTTTTTTAATAACTGGAGGCAATTGTATGCCCATTAAAACACCTGCATCTAATGTTTCTCAGAAAAGACACGTTAGATGTGTAATGACTCCAAAACATACCCTTTGGTTCTAATGAGTACTGCAGCCAAATCTTAATTTCAGGCAATTTTCAATAATTTATCAAAATGACATTTACAACTTGGCATTTTCACCATGTCAGTGTTAAGACAAGCTGTGCTCGTGGTAATAAAATACAGACTTAAGATTAAAAAAGGTGTGTGGAGACAGAGCAGCCGTGTCTCAGTGAAAGGAAGATCACTCCAAATATCCATGAAAGCTTCCCTCAGGCAGCGAGACTACGGTGAGTTTATGACGATATTAAAACACCTCTGGCTATGGTGTGTCTAATTCCTGCAATAAACTTGTAACGTATCAGCTTCTATATAATTTAGAGCCCCATTGTTTTACTGTTTCATGCCTCTAACTTCAACTTGCATCAATAAAAGATCCTTTCCAGCTACCGGATCAATCACTCTCACTAGAAGTAGCTTTAAATTCAGTGTAAGATCCGGTTGTTGCACCCTCAGATCACGCACAGACACGCAATTCTGACACAACACGTATAAACATTCATCATTCCCAATTCACTTTAGATTGCCGTAAAAAAAAATTTTTAAATAAGGTGCGCAAGTTTTTCCCTTAATTGAAACGAGCACAGGTGAGCTGTGCACGTTGCGCCATTGCACGGGGAGCATGAGGTGGAGAGACACATCCCCGGATCTAGAAGCTGGGTTCGGGTTTGCAGATGTGAGAGTGAGAATAAAAGATCAGGTTTTGTACCTTCTCAGATCAGATGCTTCCTGGCTCCGGACAGCTGGATGGGAAGCTCGCTAGTCCTCCCCCCCAAAGCGACTCTGATCCACAGTGTTCAGCAACTCTCCGCTCCCTGGACCCTGTCGACCACGGAGACAAGTCAGACCCAATGACACCACACACTACCGGTCGCAACTATCAAAATAAAATGCGTCGAAGGTTTTGGAGGAAAAAACAAGAAGATGTCAATAAAACATCGAAAAGACTACAAAACCAACTGAAACATACATTAGTAATTGGCCCAGCAACTTATATCATTACATTTCTACCTTAAAACCTTCACATCTAGCCTTATAGTGCTAACTTCAGACATACATTGTTCCCCATAGATAGATAGATAGATAGATAGATAGATAGATAGATAGATAGATAGAGAGAGAGATAGATAGATAGATAGATAGATAGATAGATAGATAGATAGATAGATAGATAGATAGATAGATAGATAGATAGATAGATAGATAGATAGATAGATAGATAGATAGATAGATAGATAGATAGATAGATAGATAGATAGAGACTCAATGAGTTGCAGTCAGATAATAAGAGCCTACCTTAAAGCGTGGTTGTATTGCTGAAATTTGGATTCATGAATGTGGAATTTAGCTTTAATAACATGAGGATAATACATTTTACTACGTAATAAATACGTTGACAATCGCGGATAAAGCGTCCAACAGGAAAGGAAAAAGGGACACACACTGTAACCAACGTAAAGAGCTGATAGGGAGAATAGGAAAATGGATAAATAATACCCCCAACCGCTCAGGGCGCTGGTCCAGCTGGCAGCACACTCAATCAATAAACAGTACAAATTATTATTATTACTTGTCTTATTTGTATTTTTGTATATTATGTTGATATCTGCCTATATGTATATTGGTGTCTCTATTGTACAGCATTGCTCTATATTTGTCTATGTGTAGAGAGTCATATTCCTTGTGTATGTAAGTATACAATAATTCTGATTCTGAATATGAACACAACGTGTCATCCTGTCTTTTACTTTGAAGACAGACTGGCTGTCCTTCTGGTCTCCGTGCAGCTTGACGCTGCTGCTGTCTCGGTTGAGACTTGCAGCGGGCTGCTGGGTGTTTCCCGCTTCATCCGCCATCCAGCCCTGCAGCTATTCATTCCTTTCAGCTCGTTAACGGGAGGCGAGGCAGCAGAAAAATGGGTTTTGAGAGCAGCCGAGGGGGCAAAATGTGTATTTCTGTGACCTCGGGCTGCGTGGAGGATACTGTATGACTCCCCAGGGCTCTTTTTAATGGGCCTCCCTTTAGTTCTGGACAGGTGGCTCCACCGTAATCTAACATGAATGACATTTTCCCCTCAAGTTTAATGGTGGGTTACACAAGGCCAAGGTGGAGGAAAAAACACACTGTACAAGTTCCTGTTCCATGTTTCTTTCAACATGTGGATGTGTCAAAGCAGGCCAGAATATGCCCTTTTTATCATTTATACCTTCGTTTGATTTGACAGGGACTGTGCATATTAATACACATTTCTGTAAATAGCCCAGGCCAGATTTAGCCTAAAGTCTTGTTTTCATCTGCCAGATGTCAGGCTGTCTCAGGGGCGGAGCACAACATCCCGGGCCCTGTACAAAGGCATTTTCCATGGGCCCCTCCCCGCATCCACAGCTATTCATTCTAGCATCTTTTTGGGCCCTCCTCACATGAGGGCCCTGGGTACTCAGCCCCCTTCCCCCCCCCACCAGCCCGACTCCCCTGGGCTCTCTGTTGTGATCATTTACATGTGTATGCACTGATGCTGCATCTATTGATGCTGTAATGTATTTTTGTACTTGTACAATAGTGTGGATAGTGTGGTCATGACGTTGCCTTTTTCTTTTTCTCTATGCATGTTAATAACACTTAACTTGTCATAGCTTTTTGAACGTACACATTTTTGGTCATATTGGTATATTAGAGATACGTTTATGGGGAAATGGGGTGCAGGTTGGAAAAAAACGAGTTACCCTTTAAGGGTTACAGCCCCCTCAACATGAAACTGGGCTATTTCCAAAGTTTCTGTCCCCTTTTGGATGTTTATGTCACTTTTTTGGGGGGTTTTGCTGCTTTTTTCAAGTGTTTCTAACACATTTCTTTATGCTTCTTTCAACGTTTTTGTGTCTTTACTCTTATTCTTATATTCTTATTTTGTGTCTAAGGTTTTTTTCAACAACTTTTTTGATGTTTTTGTTGCTTTTCTCAATACATGCAGACATGTCCCGGGACCTCCTTAGATAGTTTGAGAGCTCACAATATCTGTGACAGCATGTCCATAGAATGTGATTTCTACATTTCTATTGTAAGCAAGAGTCAAAAGCACCAAAAAGTGTTTAAAGCGTTGAAAAAAGTGTTGAAAAAAACTTTAAATTTAAGAACCAAATCACAGGTTCAAGCTCAGATTTCTTTTCAGAAGTTGATCACCTGAGCAGCTTTGTCTGATATTAAATAACAGATGTGGTATTTCTACTGAAGCTACACACTACACGTTCTATTTTTTACAATGGGACAAAATGTTAGAGTGCACAATTTAGCCTACTTTTTCATTATAATGTGTCTGTTTGATCAGCATTATCACGCTAAGAAATTTCTTAACAGTTGTATGACTGTATGTTTTCTAACAGAAATTGTCCATAGAAAGTGATTCACTGTTGTATTTGTGTTTATTTATATTTCAGATTGCATTGTGGGTACTTTATCTGTGCTCCGGCACCATGGAGGCCATTTATATTATATTTATATCTACATTTCCCCAGTAGGTCCCTGGATAAGTGAGCGTCAAAAGCCTCAAAAAAGCTTCAAAAGTGTATCAAAAAGCGTTGAAAATGTGTAAAAAAGCGCCAAAAAGTAAATTAGAAGCGTTGAAACAAGCGTCAAAGTGACTTAAAGGGCAGCTTCATCTGAGAGAAGGTGAAATAACATTTGAAATAACAGAAATTGTTCTGAGATTTTACTTCAGCTGCATTTTTTGTTTTTAACTACGGTTAATGAGCTGCCGGAGCTTTTCTTCTGTTATTTTGCGGCTGTATTTGTCAGCGTGTGACGGGCCGGGCTTTCCACCGCCATGGCAACACACCTGCAGCTCTGCATGTGCAGGAGTCCTTATCTGGGATCTGGAATGAGTAACGGGCTTCTGTCTGCTGAAGGTGAGGCGCTCCACTCCTCTTTGTCCTCACTTATTATTACAGTGTTTGTTTGCTGACCTTTCAACCAACAGTGGATGTGGAGGTCTCTGAAGCCGTTTGTGTATTATCATAATCATGAATATTTAACGGTAGAATAATCCTTCAGACGTTTGAGTTTGTCGTCCGGAGTTTTCTTCAAGAGGAGTTCAAGTTCAAACTGTTTGTTTCAACCTCACTGAGCTCATGAGATGGCAGATAGATTGATTGATTGATTGATAGATAGATAGATAGATAGATAGATAGATAGATAGATAGATAGATAGATAGATAGATAGATAGATAAGGGGGGTATACTTATGTCCTTAAAGGTCGGATTTTTACTTCTTTTTTTTAATTAAGACATTAAGATCAATCTCCAAAAGACCTTTTTTCTATTCCTCTTTTTAATCAACTTTAGCCTGGGGGGGGTAAACTTATCGCAGCCGCTGGATGATAAGAGATGACCATTGACCATGACCAAAGCTTTACAACCATTTAGGGCAAGCAAGCAAGAAAGCAAAGTATATTTACACACTGCAGTAAACATTACATCACAGAGTGCTTCACTATCAAATAATCCAATAATCCAATAATCCAATCCAACAGCAAAGAGAAATACACAAGAACAAAGAAAATTGACAGGTCACAAGTTCACACATGCTACCTACATGCCTGTTTGAACAGATGGGGTTAGCTGCTCCTTCCACAGAGTCCACAGAGTCCACAGAGTCCACAGAGTCCAAAGACCTGAAGCTTAGAGGAAGAGCATTCCACAGCTTATATAGGAGCTATGCAGACGGAAAGGCCTCCTAGAGTCCGAGGTACACTCAAAAAACTCTGAGCGGAGGACTTGAGAGCTCGGCAGACACTAAGGCTGCAACTTAAGGTGACTTCATATGTGTTGGGCTCTTTTCTGGATGAATGGATGAGTTGTTTGGTCTCGGAAATGTCAGACGAGGTGAGAAATGTGGATCAGTGTCAGTGGAGAGAAGAAACTATAGAATATATATTTAACATATTCACATTCAACAAGCTGACATCAGAGGATCTTCCAAAATGAAGAATACATAAGGAAGGATGGAAAAGGGAAGGAAGGAAGGAAAGAAGACAGAAAAAAGGAAGTAGATAAGGAGGTAGAGAAGGAGGTAGAGAAGGAAAGGGAAGTATGTACACAATATGTATATAGGGGAAAGGGGGTAGGAAAGAAAAGAAGAGCAAGGAAGGTAGGAAGGATGAAAGGAAGGAGACAAGGATGGAAATAAAAGGGGAGGAAGGAAACACTAAAAGGAAAAAAGAAAGGACAGAATTAGGAAAATAATTAGGAAAGGAGGTAAAGAAGGAAAGAAATACAGAGAAGAGAGGATGAAAGGAACGAGTATTCAGTTACATAGGACAAAAGAAACTAGAACATATATATATGCCATATATACAGTATATATATATACTTAATATAGTATATATACATACAACATATTCACATTTTAAAAGCTGACATCAAAAATTCTTGCAAAACAAAGAATAAATGAGGAAAAAGGAAGGAAGGAAAGAAGACAGAAGAGAAGAAGTAGATAAGGAGATAGAGAAGGAAAGGAAAGTATGCATGAAGGAGGTAGGAAAGGAAAGAAATGCAGAGAAGAGAGGATGAAAGGAAGGAGGATTCAGTTCCTGTACACTGTAAATAATGGCTGTGAAATCTATAGTTATTTAATAATAATAATTATAATAA